>BMAO01008448.1:0-93288 GCA_019973975.1 Trichonephila clavata | reverse complement strand
TTTTTTAAAAATGTAACGTGTAAATAAATTTAATTGTTTTCACATAAAATAATACTTTTTTAAATTAAAAAAAAAATTCTGAATTTATAAAATAGACCAAGTACACGCTTCTGAATTATTACTGAACGTGTCTCAAAGGTATTAAATTCGTCTGGAGGTCTGAAATATAAACAATTTTCAAATAGATATAATTCTTTGAGATTAATATTAAATAATTCAAATCTTTTACACACGTTATTGATAAAAAATAAGGCTTCAAAAAAGTTAAAATGTTTAAAATATATTCAAAATTTGAAAAATTATAAGCATATGTAAATAAGAAACTGTAATAAATATTAACTAAGTCTTACGCTCTCTCTGTGCTTGATATTTTCTAAATTATTAGCTCTACTTATTAAAAATAAGTTGATTTATAAAGTTCAATGAATCATCTTAGTACACTGTCCTTATTTTTAAATAAATAGAAAAGTAAATTATATATATTTTTTAAAAATATAATTTAGAAAAGAATTACTTTTTAACTTTTCTAAAAACAATTCCAACATTTTTCAAATATTTTGAAATAAAATGGTATATATTACTAAAATTAGGTAGTGTTTAGATAGCATGATACATTTAAAAATTCTACAAAGTTTTATACATCAAAATACTACTATTTTAGAAAATATCATACGCAACGTAAAGACTAATTAATGTTCATTACAGAAATGGTTCTTATATCCATATGCTTATAGTTTTTAAAATAATGATTATATTTTAAACATATATTTTTTTTTGTAAATTTATTCTTTAATCAATAATGTGTAAAAGATTCAAATTATCTAATTTTAATTTTAAAGAACTATATCTATTTAAAAATTGTTTATATATTCAGCCCTCGAGACAAAATTAACACCCCTATAACCCTTGAAGCAAAGTTGAGTAATGAAACATCAAAATTTCTGATTTCAAATACAAAAAAAAAAAAAAGGAATTCGTTAATTTGGATCATTTTTTGCAACGAGCTTTTTGCCAAAGATAAAAAAAAAATTAAATACCTCATTTATTTTTCTTAATGATAAATCTGAAAAGTCAAAGTTCAAAACTGCAGCCAAGCTTTAAATTCACGGCATAAAAATAGACCATGACTGATAAGTACTGTAAAACTTAGTTTTACTGTTTATTTCTCAAATTATACAGCTCTTCCCAAACCTTTGTTGTCAGTTCATTCATCAGTCCAGTGTTTGCATAACTACGCATGCATATCTCTCTTATAAATATTCATACCGAATAAACAATATCCATCAATCGAAAATGTCCGCTCACTCAGGCATTCTTAAATTATTCAAAACTACTGAGAAATAGACTTTTGAAATGAGAGGATTCTTTTCTTCCAAGTTAAGCCTCGTTTATAATTTTCTTCCATGTGTGTGTGAACAGTTTTTTGTGTTCAAAATATAATTTGTGGAAATTCAAATTCTTATTTAGCTGGTTTTTTTAAATGTAGTTTGTGTGTGGTGTGGAGGAAGCACTTAGCTCTTCCGAACCTTCATCTCCTTTCAGGACATTTTGGATGGCATTCAAAGGCTTTTAAATTGCTCCTTCTCAATTCCTACTATTAGTTCACTCTCTCATTATATATATATTTAAATTTTAATAACTTTATTAAACATTGTATGGAACATGGAGATACCCTGCTAACTTTATAAAATGCAATATTCCTAACAGTTTAGTATAAGAAAAAAGTTATTAGTTGTAATTTAATCGTTAGCTGGCACCTCATGCTAAGTAAATTAAGAATATTATATTTTATTTAAAAGTAATTGTGTATGGCTGGGTTGTACCTTTATTTTCTATAGATTTTAAAACAATAATATTCTTTTATTCAATCTATTAATATTATCGTTTCATATTAATAGATTATGGTTTTATTTGTAATAATAATTAAACTTCTCTAAAATTTTCTTACTTTCCCTATGGCCCAGAGTATTGGCAAATACTGGTGAAGGTTGGCTGGCCACTACACTTTGTTTAAACCTGCAATCCTGGTTCCTGAGGCCAGGAGTTTGCTTTAGTACTACTGTGGCTAAGATTTTATTCTATCATGGCTATAGTTATCTCAGGTTATAACTATTTTGTGTATATTTTTGGAATATACATATATATATATATATATACATCTGGTTGAAATTTTTAATCGTTAAAAAATACTTTCTATTCATTCAAGTTCATATACATTTTTTAAAACTTGTAGTGAATGACACTTGATGTTAATACAGTTTTTTCAAATATTAACTCATTAATTAAATTAAGAAATGAATAAATAGTAACAAACAAAGAAATAGTCCAACACTATATATAGAAAGGAAAATGGAAAATTGTAAGGAAAATCGCTATCTATTTTGCAACCTAATATTATGATTTTATCAAACGCATATACATATTTATATTATTTGTAACTATTTAATAAAAAGTAACTAAACTTTGTTGACTTAAGTAGGAATTGTCTTAAAATACTTTAAATGTCACTTGTTAATGAATAATATTAAAAATTTTATATATAGCTAATGAAATTTAATAAAAATAATAAAAAATTGTTTAATATGAAAAAATGTACACACACACAAATAAAAAATTAAATGAATAAAAATTTATGCAAAATTCTTAACTTTGAAAATTTTTCGTCATGAGAGTGGGCGGAGCGATGCTAGCCAATCCGGTTGCAGCATAGAAGTGAGAAAAAATATTTAGATGTAAAAAGTTAAAATGAGAATTTGTATCGAGGGAGCTTCTGTGAATGGCTGATCAGAGATCAGCTATTTTTCATTTAAGTTTAGGTGAAAAGCTCGACCAGTCATTGAGCAGCAAATTGAAAGAATTTAAAAATAAAATTAAATGATAAATATATAAATCAAAGAAACCATTTTATAGGAATTAATGAAAAGAAGGATCAGTTAGAGAGGATTGATCTGGGTTTGTAGAAATTAAGATCAGGAGTATATTTTTCGATTATTGTCACAGTTGTCAATTTTATCAAAGAAATTGGTAGCATTTTTTCTGATCATTTGTCTAATAGTAGGTATTTTGTAAACGCGGCTTTGAGGTCTACATTCCTCATAAACTAGCCAGAGTTAAGAATTTGCCTGACAAATAAAGTTTGAGCGATTTCTAAATAATTAATATGGGTCTTTGCTGCATGTCCCCAAACAGAGGAAGATTTTTCTCTTTTAATAAGTTTTGTTGTAAAAATAATGATTAATTTCCCAAGATTAAGAAAAATATGCTGTTAATATTGCAGCTGAGATTTTTAAAAAAATAAGTTTTTTTTTCATTGTGTTCTAATACCAATTAATAGTATCCGATTAACTATTCAAAAATAAACTACTGTATGGGACAGGGAAATCATAAATCTTTTTAAGGCCCTGGGCCCGGAGAAATATTTTTAAAAAATTGAGGCTTTGGGCTCCTATGCAAAAGCGAGCCCTACCTATGATCCAGATGAAGTAGACAGTATATAGGTAGCATGCATTGTCAAACACTCATACAAATGGTAGTCGGAAACAAATAAATGTGCACTATTCACAATCTCACAAACTTAGGCACAAAGCGATTCGACTGATGGCCGCACTTCGAGTAAATGAGTTGAATGTTTGTTTATGGTATTTAGGCCTAGACATAGACATAGACGACGGTCATCAAATAATATTACAACCTTGCTACTTTTGCCAGGTGACATGTAGTTTCAAATTTCCTGTTTTGTGGAAAATATGTACGGGAATATTATTTAACCATTAAAATTGTCCGGATCATGATGTTGTTAAGACTGAGTCGAGAATGAAATGAGGCCCCAGGGAGGTCATGCCTTAACACGCCCCTAAAAACGGATTCAACAACGCCTCCTAGTGGTCTCAGGGACAGATTCAGTCTATCCCAATCCTAGGGCTAGCAGCTGCTAAGCGGTTTAGATAGTGGAGTACACAAGGCTAGGGTTGGGGGTTTCAAACCCCTCCGTAGAACAACAGATATGAGCATAAAGATTTAGTCTTGGCGATTTCTCTCGTCTGTATTTTTTTTCCAAATAAAACCACTCCCATGAAAGCAATTTGTGTACGCTACATGCTTTAGATATAATCAAGCAACGCTATATTTATTCCTTTTGGCATTTTCTTTCTGTTCCGTGGTGTCCGTTAATAAATATTAATGTATACTGGCTAGCCGTGTCATCACTGTTACAGTACTATATTTAATAAAACGAAAACAATCAGCAAAATTGAAAAACAAACACTATAAAACTTTATTATAAATATTTGTTTCGAATGCATACTTTAAGTAATAACGCTCATTAAAAATTAATAATATTTTCCTATTTTAATAAAGAAAATAATTATTTTTGCCTATTTAGCTGGAAGAAAAATTCACTGAAAAAAATTGCACAAGAGCTTTTAAATCATAAATAGTGACATACTAGTCATATATGCTCGAAAATTTGAAAGGTATATATTTCCTATCATTCCTCAGATTCTGAGAATAAAAAAGGCTGTCACCCAAACAAAAAAGGAGTCTGGATATTCGCGATAAACTTCAAATTTTTTTCTTGAAAGAAATAATAGTACTATAAATTATATAGCTTGAAAATATTGAGAATTCTGAAATATTCTTCTCTATATCGGTTCCTACAGACAAAATTGTTCTGTTGTTTGAGTTCTTTGATTAAAAATTTTAAGTAATACTTTCAATATTTTAGCTATTTCCTTAGCAATTGCATATAAAAAGCATTTGAATTTTCGGATTCACAATACTTTTCTCAAAGGACTTCCAAATAGGAATTTTCATTATAATATCTATATTAGAGAAATTTCAGATATCTTTCCGCAAATATTTACTACATCACACACTCAATGACCAAACTGAGTAAAACTTCAAATTGTGAGTTACATTTGAATATATTATATCTAATTATATTCAAATTATAAAATTTGGATTATTCAAAATTATTCTGTGAGCCAGGAGTTGTGCGCCTGTATTGTTGCAGCCCCGTCGAACAGAACCTGAAAAATTGTTAACGAATTCACATAATTAAGCATATGGTAAAAGTAAAGTAAAAATTAACTATCAATTATATTCTTAACCTCTTTTAAACAAAATGAATTGCAAAGATGATGCATAAATCTAAGATAAACTGAAAACAATTCAAGACGTGTTACTTCAATGAATGATTAGTTGAGTAAGAATGTGTGTGTGGGGGGGGGGTCATTGAAAACATCAAATATTCCAAATTATCATTATTTAATTGTACTAAATTTTTAAAATAGAAAGAGAACAGATGATTTAAAAATGTATTATTTAAAGTATTTTAATTACATTTCAACAAATATTTAATCATTTTTTCGTTTCATTAATCAGTTGTTCTTCCCTTTTATAGCGCATTTTTCACGTAGTGGAACAAAAGCGCTATTAGGACGCAAATTTCGTCTTCGTTCCATATTTTGTCGTACCTTTTTCTCAGCCAATAAGCAACCAATTGACCTCGGGTTTTCGGCATTTTTTAGCATTTGTGCCCTAGATGAGCCGCATCATATTTAAATTTTTCCATATTTTCCCGAATTTTCCTATACAACATGTGAAAAACGCGCTATAATTACTTGGTCATGCCAATGATCGATATCTTGTTTTTCTTTTTGTCGTCTTCGAGAAAAGAATAACGAAAATATAGCATTAGTGAATTCAACTTTGTTGATTCCGATTCAGGTAACATTAAGTGTTTAATGAAAGTATAATTTAGGAATTATTTTCTAAGTTTATGTTTATGTATAATTTAAATTATACTTCGTCTTCGTGTGTACAATTATTTGTCACGATATTTGATAAAAGTTAATTGCTTTTTATCGTCTTTTTATCCCTTTTTATGTATAAAATAGCAACAAAATACGTTTTATTTTAATTCTGTTCTGATAGGTAGTATGGAAGTCATATGCTCGATGACTGAACCAGTTTGTTATTAATTAAACTTCATTTTGATTAAAAATACTTTTATATAAAATAATTTTATATATCTGCTCCTGCCAAGAGGAATGTACTAGTAGTTTTTGTTCACAGCAAAGAAGATTCTACGCATAAAATAACTATAACCAGGTCTGGAAATAACTTGCCATGGTGAGCCAATTATATTTATGGTTTTTAGAAATCCTGTTTTTTCGTGTCTGAGTGAATAAAACTTATATATTCCTGTCTAGATGGAATCTTTTTTCAACGTATAACAGGTTGTTATTGTAATGGTATAGTAGTATAAACTAGGATCATAGGATTGGGCGAATATAGTTTATAATAGTTTTTGAATGTGGTGGGCTTTCCATCCCCCCAAAGTTCTTGGATAACAATACGTTTTTATTAATATTTTTAGTACTACCAGTGCTCAAAAACATGTGAATCATTTATAAGTATGTAATTCTGTGCTATATTAATATTAAATCTAAACTGAAATATTATAAAATAATATTTTTACTCCTTTTTTTTATTAAATATAAGTAAGGAATAATAATTGTTCATCACGAGATATCTCGAGGATTTTGAGTGCCCGCGTAGCTTAGTGGTCATGATCACAAACTCGTGTGCAATGTGTCACGGATCCGAGTCCTGGTGCCACTGAAGACACATGCAGGGGGGCTGATGCACATTAAATTTATAAAGCTCAAAGTTCTCACGTTAAACTGGTGCGGAGAGTATGTGATATTATCGCTGCACTATAAAGCTGAAAGAGGGCTATTGGCTATGAACCTCGCAATATTGAACCACGGTAAGGAGACAAGGACGACATCTGAGCTGGCACCACACCCTTCTAACTTCCACACCTCTTCCTTCTTCTCCCACTGCATCTTCCTCTGAACTACAAGCTTCCGAGGACCACTCCCTGTTCACGGGCAAGATCAAAACTATTTGTAGGTCTCCACCTGAGCATGCCTGGTATGCCGCTAAGTGTCCGGGATTGTCCCTGCAATGCACCTGTCCTAGACTTTCTCAGACCACCTTATCTGGACTTATATCTGGTCACATCAAGAGCTTAGTATTTAATGGATCTGAGAAGACTTATGCTTCTTGCCGCTGTACGGCTATGGCTTTTCCCTCCCTTATCATTGCATGTATACCAATACATGCCTCTGTGGGGGCAATTATTGAATGAGGAGGACGTTGTTTTTAATTTAATTAAGCGATGCGGTCTCTTGGACTTGGTCTATTTTGTGGTCTAGGGGTCAAGAGGATAAGCAACAACAACAACAACACTACACCAACGGGAGACGTTGAACCTCGACATGGCGAATCTTCAGCGGTACTATGCTTTAACTCATGACACACCAGCCCGTATCCGTTTCTTTGACCACTCGGCTGATATAAGGTAGCGTGGAAGTTAGGAAAGTGAGGTGCAATCTCAGATGTCGTCCTAGGTTTTAACCACGGTTCAAAATTACGATGTCCATCAACAATAGACCACGTGTTGCTGTACAGTAATGTGTTAATGAAAATTCGCTTTAGGACGTTGAAAATACATATTTTATCAATTATTAAAAAACACTATCACTTTTTCTTTATATTAATAAAATAAATTTATTACTACTGAATTTTTACACATTATTTTAGCTATTATTAAATAAGGCGTTACTTGAAAATTGAGGCACGCTGCTGATAAGGTACATAATCACATTAGTTTATGAATGGATGACAGCAAAAAAGATTTACATACAGGTATTACTTGTTCCTTAAATTAAAGAAATGTCATTATTACTTAATACTGTGGAAAAGAAATTTCTAACAAATATTTAGAACATGTTTATTTAAAGCTGAGACAAGTTCGGTTCAGTGTTAGGCAACTTTGGATTTGTTATAGTCAAAGTTCAAAATTATATCTTTTTTAACTTGTAATCAAATTACGGGAACGTGTTATCGAGTAATAGAATAAATTAATCTTTACATAATATTAATCTATATACTAAAGTTATTAGGACATTTAATCTCCTAGAACATAATTTGTAGATTATATTACGGCACATTTATCAGGAAAAAAGAATAAAATTTAGAAAATTAAATTCAATACGAAACTTATATGATTAGTTTTCCATGAATTATCTTCTTGTTTTCTGATTTAAAGACGTAAAAAGAATGTTTTTATGTTAATAAAAGGGTTTTGTGAAAAGAAATTTTTTATAGAAAAAGTGGATAATTGGAGCTGAATACTTCGAAAAACACTGAGTATTTACACCTTACAAATATTACAATTAATACATGATGGATTGAAATACTTTGAGGAAATTTCTGAGAATCACTCATATTTAATTGTAAGGAAAATTGTATTAAATTTAAGAAATCAATTATATATAAAAACTTTGCATTCTGAAACATATATGGTATATTTCCGAGTAAAAGTAGTTTCGCATATAAACCAAAGGTGCATTTCTTAAAAAAAAATAAGTAACTCAAATTCCCCGTAGCCCGACCCGTAAAAGTTCTCCCAAAATCCCAACCCATACATAAGTTGACATAAAAAAAGCTTTTGTAATTTTCAAAAATGTCGCCTTGAGGGCATAAATAAGGAGGGGGGGGATAATTTGCAATTAAATTGATGTGTCAAGTAACGATTTATTTCTGTTAAATTTATCTTAGGATAACTCATTTCTTCCCCCGATCAACCGTTATTTTAAACACTATCTATACTAATAATACTTTCTGTATCAATCTTTTTGCGAATGAGAGCGAAGAGAAAGCTGTACAGGCCGGCTGAGTGGCGTGGTTGGTTTGACGCTGGCTTTGTACGCCCAGTTTGCGGTGTCTACCCCGGTCCTAGTCGGTGGATTTTCATATTGCAAAAAATAAACAGCGTCCGTGTTGTATGATTATGCGGCATGTTAAAGATTCCAAGAGTGTATATTTGGCTTGAGTGTTCTCGGCAAAATTAAATTCCTGGAAAAGTTTCGCATCATCAGAGCTCAAGTGCCTCCCTTTGTGAAAGAAACTAGGCGTCAAAGTTATATTGTGGTAATTGATATATACCTATATGGTTCCACACTAAAAAGCTATTCCAGCTCCCGGGGAAGGAACTAGGTCCGCAATGGTAAAAATCTGCAAAACGAAAAAATAAATTTGTATAAAACACATGATCGTCGACTATGTTTCAAGACCTTGAGAGAAGACTTGCTGCAGGATGATTATACGCATTCAGGCATCACAATAATATAAATCAAATTTGACGGATTCAGACACTGACTGACAGATTTATGTGACATTTTTTCTTCTTTTAGAATAAAAGTTCCTTTTCAAAACAGCGAAAAAGATAAAAGAATAAATCCCTTCTGCATGGATAACGTAAAAGGTTAAAAAGAAAAGAAAAAATGTTTTCTTCGAGTAAAGGGGTTTCTTTTCCTTCGAAGAAATTATGCGGATTCTTAAGAAAATAGACCTCATTATTGTCACTTTAAAAAGTTCAATAAATTATCAACTTATATTCAAAAATATGCAGTGTATATCCTCATTATACAAAAACAAGCAAAATTATACACAAAACCATTGAAAGAGAACATAGAGGGAATGCAGAAAAAATTATTGTAGTTCATAAATGTCTAATACTGATGCTTATTTTCTAATCATTAACTTGAAAAATCTGAATGAAGAATACACAATTTTTTAAACAGAAAATTAAAAATATCTACAGTCGGACCCCGATTCAACGGATTCATCGGGACCGAATATTTTATTCATTACTTCGGAATTATTTGTTACATCGGTGTCCAAACAAAATACAAATTTTTGCACTTACAATTTGGAAATTCTATGAGCAACTACATAAAAAATATCCATAGATAGAAATTAGCAGCTTTTTATTCAATAGCTAAGATGCTTTTGGTGAATTATTACGCACGGAATTTTAAAATACTGTCTAATAGATGGTTGAAAATCTTTTTGATTCCTGACACTTAGAAGAGTTATTTTTCTACTCTATGTTAAAAAGAAAAGGATGCCTCCTGCTACAAACGAGAGTGGAATGTTTGAAACGAGCCCAATTCCATTCTACCTTGTAACCCAGCTAAAGGTGTGGAAGGAAATAAAGAATAATTCGACATGCTAAATTTCAACTATTTTATTTCCCACTTTAAACGACTCAAACACAAATAACACTATAAATAAGATAATTCAGTCAAGCAAAATAGAGGGAAGAGACGAAATTCGCGTTTTGGGGAGATACATATAATAATGTGGGTCCTCCTTAATATTACTTTACACATAAGTTAAATATTTAATGCCACCTAACGATTTTAACACTTTAATCATCAACGTAATATGAAGTTGACAGTACCTGACTTTAGAGAGTCTTCTAATCAATTGTAATTAACTCTATTTTCCTGGCTATAATCCTTTACAAGGTCTTTGAAATCAATTCTGGTAATCTTCACCTTGTAACTATCTGGTCACCAAACCTCTAACTTCCTGTTTACCTATCTATTCCCTTCACTGCCAATTCACTAACTCTTTAACTCGTGAAGTAGAAATGTATATAATAAAAATCTGCATATCACGTTTCCTTCTTTAGGAGAAGATTGGTTAAAATGTGCTGGTCCAAAAGAATACCAACATGACTTATTAATTCAAGGTCGCGTACAAATCCGGCACATGTTTTCACAAGTTCCAAACAATGTAAAACGTTAGAAAATGTAACGTTTTTGATAGAAGTTTCATTATCCGTTTTTGCTTTAGGATCACTAATCTTTAACTCTGACAAATCATCAATTTCCTAAACTTCAGTTGCACAAGTAGGAAGTCCATCATGAAAAGTATCTTTATAATTTCAATCTTTAGATATCCCCTGTGTTGTTGATTGGAATGGGATAAGAAATTAATTCCCTGTCCTATTCAAGAGTCACACGATAGATTACACTCCTGACTCATCTGCATAAAGTCTACTAATGGTCTTTACCCTTTCCCATAGAAATTTGCTGCATACAATAAAATTCTTTTTCTATTCCGGTCAAAAAGGATATGTCATTTGAAAAGAAATTCTTTTTTTCTTATACAAACTAACACAAATTTTTTTTTTAGCTGATTAAATAATTCGTTTAATTTGGGGTTTATTTTTCATTAAATAGGTGTTTTTTGCCTTCATTTTAATTGGGGGAAAAGAAAAATTCGTTAAATCGGGGTCCGGCTGATTAAAACACATTGAAGTATAAAAGATTTCTTATTTTCAAACTAGCAATCCAAGCTAGATTCAAAGTAAAATCCATAAAATGCTAAAATTGTTATGATTAATTAACTTTAAATATTTTCAATAAACATTGCAATTGTTTCTTATTGTAATATTACTAAGAGATTTCCATTAAAAAAAAATTCAAACTTTATTTTGACTTCGGTGCCTACTCGAATCAGTACAAGACAGTTTGTCTCTTTTAAAGTTTATTTACTTTAGAGGAAATTGTAAACAAAATACTTGGTTCATTCCATTTGTCACGTCTTGAGAAATAGTTCACTCGAGTAAATCACATTCTTCTTTAATACAAGCTCATGTTAAAAAAAAAGAAAAGTAAGAAGTTCTTTGGAATTCTGAAAAAAGTTCGAACTCAATAGAATGGGGCACGCCGTTCTTTAATGCTTTCAACTTCAAAGTCTCAATTGATTGCTAGACTTCTCTTTCTAGTAGATGGAGAAAAATATCTACTTCTATTCCGCTAAATCAACTTAGAGGGAAACATCTTCACATTTCTTTTGTACCTTTCTATTTTAGAGAAATGGATCATGAAGAAGTAAAAGTCTTCTCTGATAATCTTATTACATCCACCCTCAAGTACGTTCCAAGGTCATTTCATTTAGTAGATTTCAAGCCTTGTTTAAAAGTGTAAGAAGGATTACAAGTCACGTGATTGTATGAATAGGATATAAAAGCATTGCATATATCAACTAGCAAGTATAAATTGGAATAGTTTTCTAACGAATGGAAAATTGTTTTTTTTTGTTAGAAAAATATTTTATTTCTCAATTTCTCGGCAATTAATTGGGATGTTAATGATAGAATAAGTATATTTCTATAAAATATGTAAGAAATTTACTCATAAATGTTATGTATTCATTTCAGATTGAAAAAAAAATAATTTCTTATTTTTGTGTTTGTTAAAAACATTAAATTCCAAGGATTACAAATTGTACATACTGTTTCATATCAAATTCGTATATTTTCATTTAGTTTTGCTAAATTAATAAAAAAGGGAAACACAATTAGCTTAAATTTAAGCTTAATATTCCAATTGATACGAGAAAAAAAATTTTGAATTTAAATTACAAATTAAAGGCACATTATTTTTAATGCGCAATGTTAAATCCCCATGCTTATAATTTTTGAAAAAATAACAATTTTTATTTTTATTTTCGATTGTTGTTTACCACATTACAGACCTAGTACATTCCTTATTCCTTGTGAGCTGATATCTAATTTTGGTGTTGCACCATGTAGATATAATACCATTCTACAAACCTTCGAATATTTTTGGGAGTGCATGGGTTTCTGGGAACCCACAGACCCGTATCTGGCTAGAAACGTTCTATAGCTGACATTGTAAAGTTGAAATGTCATGCTGGAGTGTAGGAGCTTGGCAATTGGATGAGCGGTGGCGGGCCGGTAGGCGGGGCTTCGAGGTGAAGATCTTGGATGGCTCGGTATTGGAATTGCAGCATTTTTGAAAAAAACATTTGATGCCCAGTTTTCTCTCTAGAGGGAAGCACCTGAGCTCTCTCAATGCGAAATGTTACAAGGAATTTAATTTTGATGAGAGCATTCAAGCCAAACAGGTGCTCTAGGGTTCTTTAACATGCCGCATAATCAACGACATGGACTCTGTCGATTTTCTGCATCATGAAAATCCACTGACATGGGCCGAAGGGAATAGTTCAATAATTTATTTTCGATAAATATCTTTCAGTATAACTTCTTTAATTCACAATTGATATTCAAATGAATTTTTTTTCTTTAAAAAAATGTAATATAAATTAAAGAAAAATTTGAAAAAAAAAATACTTGAAACAATGATTTACAAAGCTATCATTTTTAATGAGCATATTTTAGACTTTCCAGTTTTGTTGCTCACGTATTTAAAAAACATTAACTGTTATTTGAAAATAATTTTTAACTGGTATTGTGTGATAAGTCAAAGCAAATTAGTAAATTCTTTAAATATATTGATATTGCGTCTTTTCTTTGGTTATTAATTTCACGGAGAAAATAAAAATAAATTGGCTAGAACGCAATTTTTATGTTAAATATTAATACCTGTAGATTTCTGGGAAGTTTGAACCTGTGATATTGTCAGTGTAGGACCTTCTCTCAGAGGTAAAAGTTGATATGCGAAGTGCACAGACAACTGTAGATGGAGTGTCTAAACGAACAATGTTTTTCGGTTTTTTTTTTTTTTTTTTTTTCATGTAAAGCGGAAATGTAAGATAGTGCAGTAACTTCGTAAAAAAAAATCACGGATCAATGTGTCAAAATGCAATCTTTTTAAGCTAGGAAACTTAACAAAATATTCTCATCAAATGCTTTTAGTGGTGTATGGACAAGGTGCTGTATATTTGAAGTGTGTGTACGAGTAGTATCAAAGATTTTCGTAATGATATTTCCTACGATTGAGGAGATTCAACAAAACGTGGCCAAGTACGGAGGTGTATCCCAAAAGACGTATTTTCACGTAGTTTCAGAGCTTTGTACGCGCGTGGTCGAACGTAATTACTTTGGACGGTAATTACTTTGAAGGCAACGAACCCTGTTTGTAGATATGCATGAATATCTATCAAAAATATGTGTTTTACTGAACTTTATTTTCGAAGAGAGATCACACTGTTGAGATAAAACAGAATTTCATTTATATTGAAGACATTTCATATCACAAATACAGAAATCTTGCAAATAGTTAACAAATTATAAAATTAAGTGAATGTGCTTTGCTGAAGAAAAAATAAAATGTCAAAATACTAAACTGCCTTTAATCTGAATAGAAAGCTGTAAAATATATTGAAATTATGGTAAGTGGTTATTTTGTGATAGTTATGATATTTGCCAGTTCATAGAAATATATGGTATTGAATAAATGCACTATATATATATATAGACAATTATAATAAATAAAACTTTTAGAAATGAACAAAATATATTTCTTGGCAGCTTAATATAATTTATTACAAAAAGCAGCAAAGGATAAAGATTAATAATGCTCTCCGTATTTCTTGTTTTTTTTTCTAAAAAAAATATTTAATTGTTTTAAACTTAAATTAAAAAACAAGTACACTTCTTTAAAAGTTTTATGCATGTTCATTAGGGCGAATTATAATTTTTATTCATTCAAAATTTTTAAAATAATTTATTTGTAATATATTAAAATATAAGAGGGGTGCAAAACAATAACAATGGGAGCCATCTAATGGAAACAAAATGATAAATGATAGCGAATTGAAAAATAAAAACCATCAATAAGATCTTAAGAAAAATTAAATTTGAACTTATCACGGATTAATGTATAAAGAAAATTAGTAGAATAGTCATGATCTAAACAATAATTAGTATAATTTTTAACATCATAAATTAAGCTATCATTTTTATTAAACAATATCACGTCGTGAACAATAACGAATAATGGTTTTATAAAAGGAAATATGAAAATTACTATTTCAAAGAGATGCTTTATCAATTAAAATTTTAGTTTTATTCAAAGTTATATGAAGATAATCTGCAAGAAATCAGTTAATGTTTGTTTTACTTAGGCTCAGATAATTAGGATAAAAATCAATATTTGAAAAAGTAAACTTTTTTTACCAAAAACAACAAAATTGTTAATATATTTGAAAATAAAAAATAATAATTTTTTATGATAAAATTATTTTTTAAAAAATGTAAATGTAAATTAGCTAAAAGTTTCTAGCAGATACATCTTGTTGTATAAACTTTATTTTTGTTGATTCAGTTTACCATTTAATTAATATAAATTTTCTTTAGTACTAATCCAATAGGAGTCTTAAATTTTTGGAATTTGGTTACATTACATGCATAATTTTGAATAAATTCTGCTTGTGAACCGAAATAATATATAGATACAATTTATTTTTATTCAATATCATTATACAATTCATAAATCTTTTAAAGACGTACAGATTTAAAAAATTCAACTCATACATTACACATTTAGATGTCTTTTTGTGAGTTAGCCATTATTTTTTTCTCCAGAATAAAAACTAGCCAGCAATTAATCTAAATTTTAATAACATCTACCATTGATTACGTATAAATCATTTCAATTTATGTCTGTTTTCTTCACCAGATGTCCTTGATGTAATGAATACGAGTCCACGAGGAATCAAAAGTATCGTGGAAAGATAAATATGGCATGATGGCAGCAGAGGGAAGAAAAAAAAAGAAACTGCGATACGCATTTATTCTGCTACCAATCCTTACGTCATACAGGATCTTTCGTTCACTGCAAATATTTGAGTCTGAAGCAGGTCTACCTTCAGGGTGGATATATCCGTTAGAACTCCTTTTCTTCTCTTGAAAATTAATGCAGTTTACTGTGAAGCAGTCACACATGAAGCAAGGTCATTGAAAGACGAACGTTTTTCGCATTCCTTCTGGTAGGAAAGTTGGAAAAGTCGATTTCTGGTTGCTCTCACTGTAGTCCCATAAAGTAAATATATGTTTCTCTAACGTTTCCAAATGTGAGTCTCTTAAAACACCTTTCTGGGGAGCAACTGAAATATTTCGTTGGGGAAGAGAGAGAAAAAAGTAAGAGATGTATGGAGAATAACGATTTGCTGAGGTGATATTTTTTCGGTTATGTAGTTTACGGGTATATTTTATAAGAAGTGTCATGTTCCATTTAAAATACTTCACACACTGATGTTTCTGCTCGTTTAAAATGGAGATCATAAACTATTTTCGGTAATATACATGATTTAATGTATATATCTTTCTTAATGTAATATTAAAAGAGGCAAATTCTTTAAAATATTTTCTTATTTGATCATGAATAATTGAGAATATATCAAATGTAATGGTGAAATATTTTATTTAGAGAAAGATAAAAGTTTGAAATAATGCATTTTAAACTATTAGAAAACTTTCTAGCTTATATTTTTTTTTTAAAAAAAATCATCGTTGTTTTTTATGATTTTTGCTTAGATTTTTTAAAAATTATTTGATAATTATGAGAGAAAAGTATGGATTTTCCTCTATCTTAAATTTCACAATTTTTTCCTTCCTAATATCTGCAATTTGCTCCATAAAAATGTCAAAAAGAATATATGGGGCATGCTTGCATTGAGAATAATTTCAAAATCTTTCAAGTTAACCATCAAAGATCTCTATTGTGAATATTATAAAGAGTAATAGATGACTAAAAAAAATTATATTAAGATGCAAGTAATCGAATTTTAATATTTTTCGTACCTTTTTAAAATAAAAAGAGTTTCGCAGTAAATATTTTATGATATTGCTTTCACACAATTCGAATTTTTTTCAATTATCATTAATGCAAATAACAAAAATAATTCGAATAGCACAAACTGAAAAAATATGAATGGAATCAGATTTTGGGTATGAATTAATAGAACATATAAAAATGACAATTGATACTCTGCTCAATTAACTAATATGTTTAAATCAAATAGTATTTTTGCAATTAACCTTTCTTTTTTGAAGTGAAAACTTCTTTAGCGGCGTTGGGCACTTTTTGGTAGGGGAAAATCTTATGGGTTCGCGTCACCGACATGCTCTGACTGGCGAATGCGCAGTGTGCTGTTCACCTTAGAAGCTTTTTGGATGGTTAAAATCTCGTGCGTTCGTGTCACCGACATGCTTATAGTAGTATATCTATAGCTATACAGCTGACGTATAGTGCTGTGTATATCTTATAAGTGAAATTGAATGGATTTAGTGAAAGTTCAATGTGTATATACTGTGCATTGTTGAAATAATGTGTTTTTTTTTTGTTTGATTATTATTTGAATCGTTTAATTGAAGAATCATTGCACATTTCGATACTCTGAGTACTAAATAAATATACTAATATTTTTTAAGATAAAAAATAAATAACAGAAAATTATTTTAAATACTCGTATTATTTTGGCGTTAGCAAATTAATGTTTTTTAAAATTATTTTAAATTTTACTTATTTTGGCATTTGAAAATTTTGTATTATTTATTTTCTAATATTTAACCTCTGCAATGCATCACGCAATCCGGATTAGTATTTCACAGTGGCTTAGACGTTTTCTTACTACTGTGGTAAAGCAGACTTCTAGTTGTTCAATCATTTTTATCGTGGATTTTGAAATCAAAAATTTTATAAAACAATACATATTAATGGTTGCCGTTTATATTTCGCCTGGAAAATCTATGAAGCAGATACAACAATTTTTATTCAAAAATTTGATGATTTAAACAAAAGAAGGTTCTGAAATACTCGATAAAAAATTTGGCAAAAAATATGATGATGTATGGATGATTTTAAGTGGAGAGTTTTTGCAGATGATAAAAATCTACCAATAATTGAATTTCTAAATGAAACACTTAATTTAAATATGTCCAATGATCGAAAACTCAGTACTACAAAATATAAAACGACGATCGATGCGGTTTTACACACGCAATACTTAGATAAATTTGAATCAAACATTTTCCTTTCTTACTTTAGTTACCATAAGCCTATTGTATCTTTTAGGACAGAATGAAAAAAATTGAAAGGGTACAAAAAGTCTAAGTATTGTCGAAATTAATGATGAGAATGATGCAAACAATTAAAATAACTTTAAAAAGCACGTACATTAAAATTTAAGTAAATACAAATACTATCCATAAATAATATGATTGTATATTAATTGTTATTTCAATTGAATTGTATTTAGATTTTGTCATGATCTTGTACAGCCCGTAATATATTTGAATAATAAAAAAACCATATAAACATGCATATAATTGTTGATCGAAGTGTCAATAGATGTGAAAACCAGATTGAAGTTGATAATTTTAATTCAAACAGTATGAGAGAAAATTTCAAATTTTAATACTAAAAGTTCTAAGTTTTCACTTCTATCGGCAGTCTCTATAACTGCCATTTTTTTTTATTTGTATTTCATCTATATGCTTGTACTTTCTTTCTAATTTTTATTAATGCGTATAGTGTAAAAAAAAACATTTTTTTTTGCCCTATCGTACCAGCTGCATCGAGTAAATATTTATTGTTCGGGTGAGGGCAACATTTATTTGTTTTGAAAAAGTTTATGGAATTTTACTAGTTTCTGCAATTCACTTGGCATTTATTTATTTATAACTATTGACATTTTTTAGAGCTTTCTACACCTAATAAGAGTGGTGCTTCAGAATCAAAAGTCTTTATACCGATATTGCGATATATATATATATATATATATATATGTGTGTGTGTGTGTGTGTTGTGTGTGTGTGTGTTTGTATGTATGTATGTATAATAAATGACCTACAATATTTTAAAGTATTTCCCTCCATAAAACTCATGATTTAAGAGAAAACATAAAATATTAAAATTTATATGTGTTTCAAAGGTTTTTTTCAAAAAAAATATTGCTTTTTTCCCTAAAAAACTGAAATGTGGAAATAATAAAAATAATTGTTCTTGAATACGTAAATTGTTTAATTGGAATTTTTCTCTTTGTGTAGCATTAACCAAGACATATCCAATATCCTCCCTTCTGCAATTTAGAAAAATACCAATTAAATTCAAATGCAATAAATTTTATATTACCGTAAATTCCTGCGTATAACAGTGCACTTTTAATGCTAAAAATATGATCGAAATTTACGGGTGAGCGTTATACACCTATTGTAAAAATGATAGCTTTAAACAAACACAAATCTACACATAGATTGGTGTTATAGACGTTCTACATAGATCGGAATGCAGTTTATTTAAAAGAAAAGACATATACTTAATGATTTTAAAGGATTGTAGTTCTACTAAAGGTAATTCAAGAAAATGACAATTTGTTAATAGTACTTTTATGATTCGATAGATGGCAATTTTGAGCTACTTGTGTGAAGAGTCTGGTCCGACATTGAATATGGCTTGGGAATTTATCTAAATTAATCGTCTATAATCGGCCTTATTTTTTTATCTTTTGAGCATTTAAAGTGATGAGAATAACTTTGATAATATTCCGTTCCTCATATTTAAAGTCCATAAATGTACTTGTTATTTTAAATAAGATATTAGCAACATTAGTGAGTTACGCATTATGTTACACGTACGATGCATGTACAGGTGGTGATAACACTGTAGCAAATAGGAAATAAACGTGTGTGGCAATTTCCTATTATACTTGGGGGAAGACGTCACATGATTCAGAAATAAATGAAATAAACTTTAAAATTTTTTCAAATTTTGTAACACTGTATACTATTGTATAAAATATAAATGCAATTAATAATAATAATTATTATTATTATTAATACTTAAATATAATTAATGATAAGTGGTCTATCACCATCGGTTGCCTCCACCAGCACAGAACACTTGATCACAGCCCTATTTCTCCGGTCAGAAAACGTAAACCAACCGGGCGTATGAAAACTATCATCAGAAGTCTTGACTGATTCAGAGAGTAGAGCAACTATACGGGAAAAGTCCCGAAGATAGCTAGAAAAGACGAGTAAGACCAAAAAAAAAAATAACAAGAAACCTTCGAAGAAACAGACGTGTCAGTTTGTCATCCTCAAGCGAAGAAATTCCTCTAGATACTAGTGGTGGCAGTTGAAATGAGGATAATAATGACGATTTTTGTACTGTGTATAAAGGATACTTTTATGTAAAAAAAGTTCCCAAGTGTGACTGGACTGGATTCAGTGCATCAAATACAACAAATGGTTGCACGAAGATTGCAATGATAATCCTTTGTACTGAGTTAAAGGTTGTGTAGGCTATCATTCAAACCTGTACCATTATTATTTCAAGCAAGCTAATTATGAAAGTATTTAATATTTTTGTTTTTCTATAATTATTTTTACTTCGTATTTAATTTTGCAATGTTCGCCTTATTTTTTTTAAATTTACTGTGGTGTTGTTGCATGTTACTTCATGATTGGTGGAATGTTCCTCGATATATGGGGGACACAGGCCACGATTAAATGAATTTCTTTAGCATTAAACTTCCTATTTTATTTCATACTAAGAAGAGAATTAACTTGAATACATAACCAAATAAATACTGAAAAATAAAGTAATTATTTTTAGTAAAAAATAAATTTTCATGGTTTTGTCTCTTTAATGTACTAATCGAAAAATCCTTAAATGTGGCAACTTACCCCGATTTACCTTATATATTTACTAAGAACTATTACAATACTACACTTTCCATGGAAATCCAAGGATAATACCTGGAATAAATTACTTCAAAACTTAAGAGCATGCACATATATATTTTTTGGTTCCTTCGTAGAAAAGGTAGGGGGGGGGACGTTACACAACGAATATACCTAAAAATTAAAAAAATGCAGCTTAAAAGTATGAGTGTGCGTTATATGCCGATGCATGTTATACGCCGGATTTTATGGTATATGATGATTATCATGATTCTTCTTTTTGGACTAAGTCCTATTATTCAGTAATTCTAGTATGCTTACACGTGAAATACTACAAAAATACATAAATATTTTATTCATTAAATACCTTTGTGAGAGTTTATAATACTAGAGCTCTTTGGATAATTACCAAATGGAAGTAAATTATTACAACAAACTAACATAACAGTCTACATTCGTTCTTCCAATATGCATTAAAGTAGTTAATGTATCCAAACTATATATGGGTATAAGGAAAATAAAACTTAGTTTAAACTATTTAAATGCAATTATTTTAATGAGTGAAATCTGAAGCACATTTCATTTTATTAACTTTCTCCTTATCGCACAATATGTGCCTTAAAAAAAGAAGTTATGAAGCCCATGCAAATTCTTTGGTAAATCTGCATAAGTTCCTGAATAAATGCATATTATTACAAGATTAGGTATTTTGTTCGAAATTTTTTATAAAAAAAGGACCTTTCTTGGTATGCTTGTAAAAAAAGAGGATTTTTCCTGATTTCCAGAGGATTAAAGTTGATTTGTCTCTAGAGAAATGAAATGGTTTTGCCTTAAAACTTCTTATCAAAATACTAAAAACATAGAAAGGGATACGGATTAAGACGGACAGGCAAACCAAGTATTTTTTCGGGGAATATTTCTGCTTAATATAATGAAACTTCTTTTTAAAAAACCGGTGTGTGACAAGCTTTATAAACCAGTTGGAGAGCAAAATGAACTGTCTTCCAAAGTTATCCTAACCATTTTTTATTGAAAAAAGAGAAAGATTTTTACGAGTTATCAAAGAAGACATTTTTTTATGCTTAAATTTGGACAAAAAAAAAGAGCTGTAAAAATATTAACCTGATAAAAAAATTGATTAATTAGTTTTTTTTGTTGTCTTAATCAGACTTTTAATACGATATTTTTACGGAATATACTGGGGAAAAATCCGAATAAAGATTCATATACTCTCAAGAAAAAAAGTGACATTCAATAATTTTAATCATAATTTACTCAAGAAAGTAAAAGTATTAACAGAGCAAATCTTAATTAGAAAGTTATATATATGTATATATATAAAAGGTTTATGTGAGCCCATATCAGTAAAAGGCTGTATAAAAATAATAATTTTTTCAACTTAATTTTTCTTTTTAAAGAAATTATTATTTAATTTCTGGAGAGATTTTTTTTTACTAGAAATGAAATTTTAATTATTTTTCCATTTAGAATAGTATTTCTATATTCAGTAGTTCTTTGTTTTTTCCTTATTTCTTTACTTAAGATATTAAAGAAAATTTGTTTAAATCCAGGATCCTAGCACTGCATCTATTTGTAAAAGGTACACTCACTAATGTATAAAACTTAAGGGTGAAAAAGAAATGGGCTTTTAAATGAAATCCGGTTTAGAAATGAGGTAAACAGTAATATTGCCAGCGTGTTTAACATGATTTTACATGGTGAAGAAATGAACACTAGGAGATACAAGAGGTCATTGTTTAGAAAAAAAAAGTGCTTATTATCCCAATACTTGGCAGTACAAAAAAAGCATACTTGCAACAAGCAATCATCGGCGTCTTTTCAGCTGCATAATCAACCGTTGTGTAATGCATGGCAACTTTCAGTACGGTGTAAAACTGAGCAAATAAAGAATGTCCAACTTCTATCTCATTGCGTGAATGAGAGTTTCCTTGTTTATGGGAGAAAACTGTCTTCCAGCAAACATCTTCTCAAGGCTTCCCTTGCATTTGCAATGGGCTTCAGGTCAAGGTTTTGCGCTGGCCAGAAATATTCTTTGAAGATTTTCAACATCAAGACAATCTTGTGCACCCTGTGTGTCATAGCAAGTTGCTTAACCATCCATAAAACAAATATTTCCTCCAACTACACATCAGAATAATCGAGCCCGTAAGCGGAGAACGTTTTTAATTTACCACCAGCCTTAGCCAAGCATACAAAGATCCGACCTGCCGTTGACTTGCATAATCATGATGTGTGCACACATCACGATTATGCAAGTCGCATATTGGTATATTAACAGAATATTCGGGGAATTAATCACTGTAAAAATTTTATTTCACATCAGTTAACATCATCATTCAGACGATTAACTTAATTTAGTCTCATCTGAGAAAAGCGTGCGGAGTAGTGTCGACAGTCGAATTCCAAGGCAGACGGCACTATTTCGGAGGAGCGCTACGATAATGTCTCGAGACTGGGACACATACAACAAGTCTTCAGTGAAAAAATCACCTTTTTCTATAGCGTCTTGCAAAAGTTTTCCCAGGTATTTGAATTCCTGTGGCACAACACGTTCTTTTGCTATCTGGTCCGATTAAATTCTTTTCTGCTGGAACAGCAATATAGAATCTAGAGGAGTCGCATTGCTAGGAACAACATCCTCCAGTCTGCCTGTTGCATATTCCGCTCACTTTAAATACTGTCCATAGCATAGAAATGAAACTGTGTGAGCAGTGTTGTTCATAGGCAGAAAAGAATTCTCTGTCATGACTCTGTCATTTGCTTTTTTCTGCCAGATTTCCAATAATTCTACGAATGATATCATAAAAGTCTTATCAGTGCCGGTTTAGTCATTGGGCTCTTGGGGCTGGCGCCCAAGGGTCCAGAAAGGCCCGGATTAGCTGGACTTAATCAGGTTTTCTATTTATAAATTTTTATCCACTAATGCCAAGCGGGCCAGATCTTCTGCGCCCCTGGGCCCAAAATAAGCTTAAATACTGAGAACTTAAGCATGGAGTCCTATCGACATTTTCAATATTCTAACTTAAAATTTTAATTATCAAATGAAAACTCACTAAACGCTTCAAAATTGTCTGAAATTTCTTACATCTTCAGTCACGTGACCGACAAATGTGAAAATATAAAATTTGGATAAGTGTCACAAAACAAAGTTTATCCTGAATTCATGCGAATCCTCGCTCATTGTTGCGGTCCTATTTGAAAAAAACACCCCGTCCTTAAGTGTTTGTTGTTCATTAATGTGTTAGCGAATGTTATAATGTTGTATATATATATATAATCTGCAGTTGTTTTCTATGTTTTATTAATATGTTATCATGAGTTTTTGATAACATTTTCGGATAATACGTCCTTAAATAAATTTTATTGAGATTTTCTTTAGTAACACAACCTGCTTAAAATAATTTCTTCGGACTTTTTTCCGTGTTAAATGTATGTAATTATCAATTTCCTTTGAGATTAAGAGTAATTAGACATATTTCAAACTGATTTGAGTCCCAAAAATTAATGTGTTTTTTATTCGAGTAAAATATTGTTTTAAATTAAAACTATTATTTTAAATGTTTCAAATGAACAGGATACACACAACAAGATCATAAAGAAGTATGAAAAAAATTAACCATTTTGCACAAGACAGATTTTGAATCATTCCATCTCTTCTATTATTAACGATTATTGTGTTTAGTGCCATGTATTCAAATATGAAAAAATAGAAAGATAATTAATTTATATTTAACTGTAGATGACTTCTTTGAAATGATTTTTCCTAGTATACAATGTTATTCAAGTGTTATATCGTTTCAGTAAAATTTATATTTGATTTTCCAAATGCGGTTGCATTTAAAAACGATCTCAAACATGGTGTCTAAATATGAACCTTTTCTACAAAAAGTAAAACTTAATATAAAAAAGTTATATTACTTGATTTTATAACGAAATATTTACCACAATATTAGAAATAAATAGTTCCTTTCTCTTTTTAATTTTGGCATCAGAAATTATTTCTAAAATAAGAAACCTTTAAATTAAAACAATTTAAGAGTTAGGAGATTAAATATAACTTAAGGTGATGGAAACAATTCAAAGACATTAAGAATTGGCTATAGTTGTACTAATTCTCGCTTTTTTATATTATTATTTGAATGTATTGTCTCTCCAAATATCTCCATTTATACTATGAAGAAATGGATATTTAGTATTATTAAAATGCGAGTGCATATCAGCCCTTAACTCCTTAAGTGGTCATTTTATTTACCCAATACGCTTAAAAATAGGCACATTTTTTTTCTGTTTACTAAACACCATACCAATTCCCGCCTTCACCACAAAACAAAAATGCCAGACGATAAGTATTTCAATACCACAGTCAAACTGCATCCCCTTTTGTGAAAATACCAGCATTAAATAACAATAAGAATTAAAATTAAGCGTAAATCAAAGAAAGAAAGAAAATATCATTTCCCGTAAGCTGCATGGGTTGTAAAGCAGTATGTAAACCAGTTGCGGTTAACTTTCGGTAGCCCGTACGTTGTACGGGCAAGCCACTTAAGCAGTTAAGCGAACTCTCAGTATCTAGGAGCTTAGAGCGAAAATACTTGGAAGTTCTCGCAATTTACTCCAATATAAGGCAAAATTACTAAATGCTTAAAATGTACATATAATTAAGGTCTGATTCTAAAACTTGATAAAAAACAAAAGGAATGGAGGAAAAATTGCTAATGAGAATTTTTTCTCAAAGGTAGGGAGAAGAAACACTAGATTCTCTCAGCAGTCTCATTCCACCAACGGTATAGGCCTTCCCTAAAGCAAATGTTGACAGTAGTGGTGGCCAAATAGAACATCTCAGCACAGCTCATCGATTGGAGCGTCATTAGACACAGACACCGAACAGGTGTTTGTTCAATATTGCATTCGGGACAAAGCTTTGCTTTGCTAACGCCGGTCCAAAATACTAATCTAAGATTGAAGAGAACTGCTAGATCCTATGAATAGTGTCTCACAACCCCCTTGTGAAGTAGATAGATTACTGAATTATCGAAAGAGACAACGCTTCAGATCACAATTTGCCCTCTGCTATCAAAGGATCGTTTGATCGTTTCATGGGCTCAATTGGAAAGGAAGGTGCGTTTGAGTCAGCAAGAGGCTACATGAAACATGCTGGAGCCCCTAGAGTAGAGAGAGATTTGTTAAATTATCAAATACGTCTTAGCAGATTAGATCTCAAATTTGCATTTACTTCAGACTAAGTGTTTTGTTTGGCAGTGCCATAATTGCATTTGAATTCAGTGTAAGTATTTGCATATTCTTAGTTTTCGTTAGAATGAGTCAGAAAAAAGAAAATGACAATTTT
Source organism: Trichonephila clavata (assembly GCA_019973975.1). Taxonomy (NCBI): domain Eukaryota; kingdom Metazoa; phylum Arthropoda; class Arachnida; order Araneae; family Nephilidae; genus Trichonephila; species Trichonephila clavata. The sequence continues at coordinate 67,597 of BMAO01008448.1, read as the reverse complement.
CTGGATGTACCACTTTAAGTGGAATGTATTCTTCACACATATTAAATTGTTTGAATTATTACGATACAAAAAATACAAATATTACAATGTTTTGTAATTACGTTGTTCTACAAATACTAATTTTTTTATGCTTATGCTTTATATATAAACATTAAATATCTTCAGGTTTATATTAGTTATGGAGATCTCGCCAGCATCATTTCTTATCAGCGATGTAAAATACTTAATTAGATATTTGCTTTAATAATAGCTTATTACTTTCAAAGTATAATGCATTGTTTTAAATATTCTTTTTTCTCTCGCAGTTGTTTGGTTTTAATTGAAAAGAAAATAATTATAGAAACGGAGGAAAAAACACCCACCCACATACAATTTAACTATGCACTATAATTGTCTACATTTATTTTCATTAATTGTCAGTTTTAGTAACAGTATTTAAATTAAGATTATGAATAAATACACTTCAGGTATCCGACTACTTGTGACAACTTTTTTAAAAAAAAAAATGGAGATATTGGAAATTTTTTGTTGCTTTTAGATTTGTTTAGTATTTTTTAAGAAAAATATAATAAAATTAGGAAGAGAAAAAGAAATTATTATTACTAAAATGGGAAAAAATAGGTACAAATGTACAAAAAATAGTATAAACGGGGCTGTACCATTCTGTACCAAAAGTTCATGAAACAATTTTCAATTCTATATTTTTTTATTTTTGAAATGATCTTCAGGATAATAGATTTTTTAATTTTTACAAAAACTAGAGCTTTTTATCTTAGTTATTATATGAAATTGTTTAAGAAAACAGTGATTATATTAACATAAGGGGCTGTAAATTTTGTAATAAAACAGTGATTGATAAATCTGAAGGTTAAAACACTTCTACTATTATACAGAACAAACACACAAAAAATCCACAGTTAATTATTTTCAAAACTTTTTCAGCAATCACTGTCCTTGTTTGAAAATTTTCAAAGAAACACATTACGAGTAAAACGCGATTTAAAGAATGATACCTTGCTTAAAGTAATGACATCTGGTTTTACTAACTTACTTGCAGTTTTTGTTCTAGTTAACGGAAAATAATAAACTTTGTATTTTTACAAAGCTAATAAGATGGTCTATAAAATAAAATCATAAAAAAATTTTGTCAATTTTTGGCGAAATTCCCAATTTTAGGGTATTCGGATACCTTAAAAATAAAATACGCCATTTTATATTTTATGTATAAGTAATTTTATTTTTTTTAAAAATACTGTTAATGTCTGAGAGAATATAAATCATGTATAACAAATTTCATTTTAAAAATGGATTTTTTTTTCATTTTTATTAAATACAGATATTTCGCATTAATAAAAATAAATTGTGCATAATTTTTTTAAAAAAATTTTAATGAGCATCCAACATAAAAGAATGCTGTAATGATTCTAACTTTCTACCTAATTAGTAGATTAATGCTTAATTTTGAATCATCACTTAAAAATACTTACTTCAAAAAGTGATCGAACATTTATTTTAATTACTATTAAAAATCATTTTATTCTCCCAAAGCGGAAAAAAATTTTAAAAAAATTTTAATTTATTTTTATAACGTACGTTAATATATATAAAATGATGACATTCAATCAAAAAGGAATCTTTGGTCTTTAACATACCTAAATTTTGTTACAAAAATAAGTTACTCAATTTTATAGAGATGTAAATAAAGGCACATTTTCGTTATTTCTCGATACGAAATTATATGAAAATATTTTTTTCTGTTATGCAAAATATTACATTATCTAACTTCAAAGAACAAGATAATATTAACACATTAATGTCTTTAATTTCTAAGGTAATTAATCAACTCGATTCAATTGGACCAATAATAAACAAATATACAAAATATTTAAATAGATCAATTTAATTATAGAAGAAACATTTTTATATTATTATTCTTACACAGAATAATTAGATTATCTTTTATTATTTGTCCGGAATCCGTTGGTAAGGAAATTTATCCAATTACTTTTCATGTTATTGAATGAGATTATTTTGTTTCATTATGGTTTGACATTATATTTCGCTAGTAATTTTAATTGCATATCATGCTTTATACGCAATTCTATTAACAATAAAAAGGCAGTTCAGAAATCAAGCCTTAACTATAATCTTTTCTATATAGGTACAGAAACGGGTATATAGCTGAATATTTTCTGCTCTGGTAATTATTTTACGTTGACAATGCCCTATCATTATTATATTGATACTCGTACGATTCAAATATGCCATGCAGTCATATGTAATTCAGTAAAGAGATATCTTTAATGAACCACGCATTCAGTTTCATAGGAAATTCGTAAACTGACGTCAAATTATTTTAATGAATGCAAATTCTTTATAAACCAGCTTATTATATATTCAGGAAAATTCATCCCGCGTAATTATTTATTCTGAATGCATTTTGTTTGTAATAAAATTTATATTACATTTAGTATTTTATTTTCTCTTTGTTATAAAATTGGAACCTTTCGAATATTTTTTCGTACCTCGTATACTTAGCAATGATAATGGAAATTCAATGTTTTATTGAAGAGCAAATTCAAAACTTTTGTTTCCTTCGGGTTTATTTGTGTACCATGTAAAATAAACTTCAATTATAATTATAGAAATATATAATTATTCCAGATGAATCTATGAATGAAAATATTAGTAGAAAATCAATTGAATTTGGCTAGATTATTTATTTACGTATAATTATATATATATATAAAATTTGAGTATCACAATTGGGTGAAAGGGATGGATTCCTTATTTAGATCATTATTTATGATGATTGATGTTTTCTGTGGATGGGATTGACGAGGCAGTTCTGTGATTACTTAAATCAGTTTTATTGCACATCTTGAAACAGATAAGCATGTTAAACAAAAAGCATGGAATGGACGACACAATACAGAACAAAGAAAACGAATGCACAACAGCTGCAGCCGGCTACATGTTGAAGGCAGACAAATAACAGAAGAGGGAGGTCTCCAGAAATCTCAGTTTTTGTAGGCAGCTCAAATCACATGATCTGAGTGGGTGGATACATGTAGTTCAAAATACTCTCGTTAGGCGGCTGGATAAATTATTACTAAAATTGTGTCCTGAAGGGATGAACCATAGGTAATTAAAAGCTATTAAGAATAAATTAATAGGGATTATTACATATATATATGCGCACGCCATATTATGCATGCATTTGAAAGTAAAATAGCGTGATTTGAGAATACTGAGTCAAATACTTCGGCCTCTAGTTCACAGTTCCCACCAAAAAAAAAATCTTGAGGAATGGTGCTGGACTGCTGTGTATCAAGTACAACAGAACCAAAAATTCTCACGCGACATAGTGTGAAAAATACGTAAGGTAAAATATTCAGATGTCCATCATTAAAATTTTGAGTTCGACGTTGATTCAAAAGCAAATGCATTAAATTACGTTTATACGTTATTTCTGTAAAGGCTCGAAATTCATAAATTGGCGTGGATTAGCAGGTAGTAGCAATTATACAAACAATTATTCTAACATTGCCTTAACACCTCTAACATTCCTTTCATTTATTTAACACCGAAAAATACGTCCATATGTGCATTACTGCCCTGTTATTAGATTCTTGCATCGTGATGAACTGATTCTTACAGCGCTGCAACAAGTACTAGAAATATATGTATTATTTCTGTGAAATTGTATAATATTTATTAAAATCTGGGGGGAAAAATTGGTATCAGAATGAAAATAGCAAATTATCAACATTTACTTATGTGACTAAATTCACTTAGAAAATCTTCCAAATCTTAAGACAGTTTTAAAAAAAAAATAATAATTTTGCTTACTCTAGATTAGCGGTCGTTAATTGGTAGTAAACGGGCACCTAGTGGTCAGTGAAAATGTTTTGAAGGCTAGAAGAAAAATTTTGTGACATTATTTTTATTTTGAAAGATTCAGTTTCAAATACGACAAGTAACAAAACGTATCAGGGAATATGGATCATATTTTTTTAAAAAAAAATAGCTACTACTTTAAGTGAAATTCCTGATGAGTTTAGAGACTCCTATGGGTGTATATAGTGACACTAAAGTTGAGAGTAGGCAACCATATAAAATAAGCAACAAAACACTTTAGTATATGATACTGCTTTTAGTTGACGGTTTGTTCTTACTTTTCATTAAGTTCTTTTTTAGTGATAGGGAAATGTAAATAAAGACGTAAATAAGTGACAGTATATACTTATAGTGTACTTTATATGAAAATTAATAATAGCCCTCTTTTTTTCTAGATTCATTTTAGTGGTCTGCTGAACATAAGTTTATACATTTGTTGGTGCATGAAATTCTAAAAATTAGTGACCGCTGTTATAAATCTTAAGCGCCCTACACCACTTGGCAATTATGATTTTCTTTGTTTCTCCTCCTCATAGTTTCGCTGCTGCTGGAGATCAAAATGATTGAAGTTCCACCTCCAGTGTTGGTTAGCCACCCCTGTGGCCTAAGCCTATGAAACATTTTAATGTCTAAGTATTAAATGTAATACTTAAAATTATATAATATTAATAATAACAAAGGCTTTCTCAATTTGCTACTGTGAAATTTAATATCACTGTTATAATAGCATAAATTCTGCAACTAATAATTATCTATAGTAAACAATTTTTTTTAAAAAAATGCACGGAAATGTGTTTGATTTATAAACTTTAGGGTATGTATTAACTTCTAATACTTAGTATTATGCATTATACATTGAAATTAATTAACTTCTTATTTATTGAAAATTTAATTTTTTTGTTACGTTTAACATTTACACGTGCAACTTGTGCAATATTTGAGTTCCGTCTAAATATGTGATATAAAATTATATTATGAAAAATTTGTTAATGGATATTCAAAGAAATATAGTTATTTAACCCGTTACCGCCCAGTGATCTATTTATAGATCACCTCCCACTCAGAACTCCCAGTGAAAACGATATATTTTAATCACTTCGTATTGTCATTGGCTGGTTTCCTTACACATGTGGCCATACCCCCAAACGAGATTTGAAGCGTTCTTTCATACAGCAGTCCAGCAGTTAGCGCCTGATGTTTGCCATTTTGAAGCTTCAAAGTACAGCTGTCGATTTTGTATCCAACAGAAAAATAATTAAAAGTAAGTTATATTTTTTTCATGAGTTTCACATTTTCAATACCTCTTTAACTATTCTGGCTTATTTATATTAGAAAAATAATTATCTGTATTATTAAAATGTAAGTTTAAACATGCTGATCAATAAATAGATCACTGGGCGTTAGTGGTAACTAATATCATTTTCCCCTGTTTCATTTCTTCCAGAATGTCCCGGCGTAAAGTGTTTCATACCGCCGAAGAAGCGTTAGAATATATGTTTTCTAAGAAAATAAGAGTCTGATGTAATTGCTTTACTGCCTCATGTGAATGAGTTAACTGACGAAGAGTATTTTGATGATGATGAAATGACTACTCCATCGGTAAAAGATCTGTCAGGTAATGTAGAAATGTGTGTACCCATGGAAGAAATATAAAAAGTATAAAAGACATCCGAAGATATAGCGCCGTGGCGTACCTCAAACAGGGAACAAATTCTAAGAAAGGCATTGGAAGACCTCAGATGATGATATCAATACCTAACGTAATAGACTATATGCGTTTAGATAGAAAATACCATGTTATAGGAAAAAGACAAAACCAAAGAAGATGCCAGTTTCAAAAATGTAAGGGTAGACTTCTTACATTTTGTACAAAATGTTTTTTTCAATGGGGCTGCGTATTGGTATTTTAAACCTCTGCAGACCTAGTACATTCCCCAGGAGCTGGTATCACTTTTTAGCCCAGCACCATGTAGGCGATACCAATTACAGCAAGCAATTTTGATGCCCAGTTTTCTCCACAGAGGGAGGCACCTGAGCTCTTGGCGATGCTAACTAGTACTAGGATTTAATTTTGCCGAGACCATCCAAACCAAACAGACACTCTATGGATCTTTTACATACCGCATAAGCATACGACATGGCCGCTGTCAATTTTCTGCATCATGAAAATCCACCGAATTGGGCTGGGGTCAAACCCGCAACCTTGGGTGCAGAAGGCCAGCGACAAACCAACCACGCCACGTAACCCTTTGTCTGAAATGTTCCCATTATATCACACTTAACTTTTAAAAATTGGCTGTATAAAATTGTAACTAAGTAAGTTTAGATCAGTAAAATAATATTTTCTCTTTTAAATCCATTAGTTGTTTTGAAATTCACAAAACCCCCTAAATTTGTAATTTTTTTAAATATAAAGCCAGAGGAAAGTTACTTGGTCTTTTACTACCATAAGCGCCCAGCGATCTATTTATAGATCACCTATTAGCTGCTAATTACGGAAAATGGATACAACTTCATAATTACTCTATTTATGATATATGAAATGTAATTTAAAAATATTTTTCAAAAATCTCGATTTTAAAATAATTTGGGCGTTAACGGGTTAAAGTAAGTATTAGTTGCATTATTTTTCAGAATATATACATGAGGCTAAAAAATTTCTATATAATTCCTAACATAATCTTATTCTGAAATATTACTGAATACTGTTTTAAAATCTTTAAAACAGAATTCTACATACATTATTTTTCAGAAAAAGAAAAACCCATCTCAAGAATTTTAAATTTATCATTTGAGTAAAAAATAAACAATGGTTAAATAATAAATTATTTAAACCGTAACATCTAACAAATTTTATTTTAACTCATGTCGCGCTTTCCAAATAAATGTAAATTCCTCACTCTCAATAACAATGAAAAAGCAATATTCTTTAAAAATTTATTACTACCCTTCCACAACGTCTTTTGTCTGGATGAAAAACGAAGTTAAAACACGCCAACTTTCACCTCCACCAATACATAAATGTCTTTAAACACAAATAAATGAAATGCTACTTACAATTGACAAAAGAAGAAAAAAAAGATAGATTAATAACACTCATACACACACACATGTGGGATTTCCCTTAATGTTTTATACAGTTGGTGAATCATTTCCCTTGTCAACCTTCAGACACTGTTCTGAAGAAACAGACATATAAACAAATAAAAGAGCATAAAAAATATACGAAGGTTTGAATCGATCTGTGTTTTTTCTTTCGCCAAGTGTCGTCTTTTAAATAAATGTAAATTTGTTATTTGGCGACAGAAAGAGAACTGAATGGATAGAACAGGGGCTTGAATGTTCAACCCTCCCCCACTTCGTATTCGAAAGAAAAGGAAATAAATTGGTTTTGTTGAGATTCCCGAATAGTATGCAATGAAAGGTGCTTACTTTGCATTTCAGTTTGTTTGTATTCGTGTCAGTCATTCATGTAACTCTGACGAAGACTCATTTTTCAAAACAAATCTCCCTTAGTAAATGTTTTTATTTCTCATTTTTTTTTCTCTTACAACTGGTGATTATTTATGAATTGTCTTTTTATTCCTAGAATCTGTTTTATGACGAAACATTTTATAAGCTCTTTCAGACAGATTTTTTTTTTGTTCTGTCTGCAAGAAGGAAATGAAATGTTCTTTTTTCTTTCCTTTTTTTTTAAAAAAAAAAGACAAATGTAAAAATCGTGTCTAATCGTAAGAATTTGTTGAGCCGTTAATAGGAAGTTTGGAATAAATTAGATTTTCAGTTTGATACTTATTCAAAAGCACCTTTTTTTTCTCAAACTGGAGAAAAAGTGCTTTCCAGTATGTAAATTGTGTTAAATTTGCTAACTATTCAGTTTTTGAATTTTATATTTCTTTTTTTTTTTTTGTTATTCGTATCAAGAGTCGTTACTGTAATTTGTTACAAATGTTAAAAGCATCATAAAAATAAATGGATTTACACGTGAAAAGCATTCAATAGAATGGCGTAAGTCATAATTTCCACGAGTTTTGTAAATGAAATTATTTTTCTAAAGAAAGCGAAAGAAAAAATATTACAATATCCAATTTAAAGTGCTATTTTGTTCCCTTGAAAACCTGTTTACGTGATTTTCTCTTAAAAACGCATTTGACGTATAAATTAAATAAAAGTATGCAAATAAATTTTTAAAAGTTTCACTTGCATCAGTTTCATTTAAGTTTCTTATAATATATGTATTCAGTCTGCGACAAATAAGAATTTTTTGAATGATGCAGCTAGTAAAATTGTATTAGATGTATTTAAATAAAAAAAGAAACCCAAATGGCTGCTATTTTCGAATGACAATTGATTTTATCAATAACTGCAAGCATTATTTTTTGGAATTATTTTATCGTAAATACAATTTTATTTGGAAGAAGTCTTCAAAATGTTGAGCAGCTTGTTATCTAAGTTATTACCCTGAATACTTACTGTAATATCATTCAAAAATAGGGGGAAATATTATTGTGAATGACTGTAAACATTTTAATAATTTTTATATAGATTCAAACAAAGAGTAGCCTTTTCTGATTTAAATTTAATTATGTTTTCCCTTATGTTTGATATATAATAAAAAATTTCTTTCCACAAAGTTTTCCCCCTACACAGTGTTTTTTTTTTTTTTTGAAAAAATAAAAATATTATATATTTTTGAAAAAATAATATTTTTTTTGTGCATTATTTGAATCGTATTTGTATGTGCTGCACCTTTTATTTATTTTTTATTGTACATTCACTTATACTTTGTACAATAATTATATTTACACAAAACAAAGAATAAAAACTGATAATAAAAGTAGTCAAAGGTGTTAGGTTCTTCATGTAAGATATTGAGGTGATGAAATAAAACAAAATTTAAATCGAACCAACGTTAAGTAAGATCAAAGCAGAGACGTCTACTTGATTATTTTTGCGGCTTAGAAACACAAGCGCGTGTTAATAAAGTAAAGGATAAAAATAAGCAAACAGCTATGTCTTTCACAATTTATATAACGAAAATAAATTTCTTAAAGTTTGGTAAAATAACAGCGAAATAACATATTTTAACTTTTACCTTTTTTTTTTCTGCCATCTATTCTTAAAATAAGCCTTCAAATAAACGAGACAAAAAAAAATATTTGTACGAGAGTTAATCAGAATAAAGCTCATAAAATGTGTGTATCTTTCTGGAATTATAAATTTGTTATGTTTGAGGTATGAGCGGAATATAAAAATTAAAAATCATTTATATAACAATATACACATACCAAATAACTAGAACTCGCTATATCTTTTAGCAATGACTAGAACTTAAACATATCTTGCCATTTTACTTTAGAAATTTGTTTACTTGTACCAATATTTTATTTTATTCATTTTTTTAAATTTTTAACTTGTTAACTTTTGATAGTCTCTATGTTGTAGAACAAGGGCTAGCAAAAAGTGGATCGCGATCGACCATTGGATTACTAATACATTTTGGCATAATCACATGAAGATTAGCAGCTAGTGATTATTTATCGAGATATTCCAAGATGGGTGTACCTTATAAATGCAGACTAAGTCTTCTTCTGACTATAACTTACGAGAACTAACTTTAGATGAAAATGATTTTTCTTTTCATGTATTTTTAATTGTATTATACCAAGTGCAACATCTGAAATTATATTTGGAGCTATAAATATTATATTTGTATCTTGCTCTTTGAATTAAACAAGGCCTTAAAAAAGTTAGTTTGCAGTTTTTATTGTTAACAAATATTAAATTTTTTTCAGCTCACCACCTTCACCACAACACCTTGAAAAATTAGAAAAAGCCCGTACCCTGGAAAGGTCTACACGCCCCTGCTGTCTTAGATTAAACATAAAATAATAAAGAAATATTTTCATCCAGATATCATTATTAATTATTTTAAATCAAATAGAAGAGGTGTTCAGCTTTTATTTTACGAAGATTTTCAATTTTACTTATTTTGAATTTGAATAATAAAACTTAGACATATAGTTAATTCTATGTGAACATTGTAATAGTATGGAATAGTATACGTAATGCTGTCTACGAAATAAACGTCAGGGCTCTGCACTTTTTATTCGGTAATAAAACAACCAATGAAATGTTTTCTTAATAACGTTATTTGTTAGTTCCTGAAGTAGACCAGAGAAAATTTAAATGAAGGGGAATATTTTGAGCATAATAATATATTACGTATTGAGATTTGTAATTTTAAGTATGATTTTTCAGACACTCAATATGTGCAATATGCCGAGACATAAAGGTTAGAAAGATGAAAAACATTTTTAAAAAATTAGTCCTAATTTAAGATGATGATTAAAAATATTATTCATAAAGTCGTATTAAAAAGAAATTGTGGCGTACTACTGTTCATATATTACTGTGAAAAGAATGCAACACAAAAACTTCATTAATGAATATGTATGCATGCAACGTAGAAAATTTTCTATTAAGTTTCTCGCTTCCGAGCTATTAATAAATATGTATGAATAAAAACAAGATTATCTTCTATTCATGTATTTCCGCATTTTGCCTTTCCCTTGAATTTGATTTCGCCGAGTTTTCTAGACTTCTAAAGTTACATAATTAGTACCAATGTATGTTCTTAATTTTAAAATTAAGTTTAGTTATAAATTAAAGATTTACATACAGAACAGTAAAAAATGGCAATTAGAATTCATAGTTTGTATATTCATCAACGAGGCATTTAATTAATATATGAAATTCATGTGCATTTTTTTAAAAAAGAAATGTTTTTTTTTCTAATTAAAAAATGCATTTTTTTTACAAAGCTTTGTTACATATTTTTTTTTTATGAATGCTCATTCAACCTTAACATTATGTGCTGCGCGGTCTTTTAATTCACGTGTAAGTTATTTTCCTATTTTGCTTGATAATGCTGTGCATAATACTTCACTTCCTCAATGTAATTATTATCTTTTATTTTATATGTAAGGTAATATAAATTTAATTCATATTTCAAAATACTCCAGCTTTCACTTGAGAAATACCTAGTCTTGCTATAATTTCTGATAAAAAAATTATTTGAGATCGTCTTCTGTGTGACTCAAACGCAGCAGACGATTTTTAGTTTCAAAACTAGAGATCCTCTTTAATATTTTACAAACAAAAAAAATTGTAATCTTCCACATAAATTGTACTAAAACAATCAGAGCCTTTACACATCGAAGCGTGCCGCTGGTATTTCTCTGCAATAAAAAAATACCCGTCAGAGATTTTTAAGTATTTATATATCTAAAGGGGTTATAATTTATCGAACTATTAAATGATCTTCTAAAACAGTGATTGACAATCATTCTGTAGGGACATTTTTGCGTATCGCCAAATTCTTTTAGTGTGCCACCAAAATTTTTTAAAATTATTAATTAGTACTCTGCGAAAAAGAAATTAAAAAAATCCGGAACAGAGTCATTCAGCGGTTTTATAGAAATCAACTATTCATGAAATTGTTATTGACTACACAAACGAAGAAAAGTATTTCTTCCAAAATTTAGGTATAAAATGTTTGATTGGGTTTGTTATCTATTGATAACTGATTCATTTGTATATGAATTAATTTCGAGTAAAGAAGTAATTTCACTCTGTAATAATCGATATTTATTTTCAAAGCATATGTAAGAGTCAATTAATTTATTTTGAGGCGATTATCCCATAATAGACACGCTCGTCTCTGCAGTTAGAAAAAATATTTCGTCCAAAACTTCTTGAAAGAAGATTGTATAGAAATGAAATATAAAGATATTTTTTTATATTCTAGTTATATGTATTGAGTTAGAGAAAAGCAATTCGAATTTAGATGAAATTTTCCATTTAATTCAAAGTGATTGAATTAATTTAAAACTGTATAAAAACTGCTTATTGTTTTCTGTTAAAACTTGATTTAAATTCACAAGAGCTGTATGTAATAACTTTTTCTTTTGAATTCTGAAATCCAAATATTGTTTTTCGAGAATAAACGAACGATATATTTAATAAGTGGTTGAAAAAATATACGTATGTGCGTGTATATAACTTTACATGTGTGTGGACACGTACTCATGAAAAATAATAAATTAAGAATTTGCTTACGATGTCCTAGATTAATTTTAAATGATTGTAAAAAAATATTTTAACTAAAATGTATTGTTTAAAAAGTTATTATTCAAGTTAGTTATCAAGCTGGTTTGAATAAAGTCGTAATAATTTTGGTTTATTCTGTATTTAAAAAGAAATAAACATAAAACGAATTTTTCCATCGTGTTATTAATTAATATAAATCATTTAAGTCTTTTTCTTTGCATGAAAAATTTACATTACACATGGTCAAAAGTAAAATAATCATTTATTAATGGACTCGTTTTTTAAAATTGTTTCTTGTAAAGAATAGAAGATAAAAATATAGTGCATTGCAAAAAAAATATATGAATAGTAAGCTTTAAAATTATTTAAAAGTATATATAAAAAAAAGAAACATAATTTAGAATTCTTTCTAGTAATGCTCTTCATATAAAGTGATTCAAAAATTTAGAATTCTAACATAAACATTTTTGATGACGAAAGAAATAATGATAAAAAAGCCATGATGTTCAGTTTTGAAAAGAAAAAAAAAATATTTTACAATTGCCCATTTTATTTACTGTATGAATTAGAATCGAAATTTAGAAAAAAATAAGAAATATTGGTAAAAAATTTCATCTGTATTTTAAATGAATTGAAACTTCTAATTTCCTTTAATTGAACTATATTAAATTAATTGCATATATTTCATCAAGAAGATTAGAATATTTTTATTAATTAAAGACAAAAAATATGCAATTAATTAAGCGAGCTTTAAATGAAGAGACCAATGAAATTATGTTTTACACATTCATTATTTTTTATCTCTAATGGAATTATCTGTAATTAATTAACGAATTCATTCATTTATTTTATTATTTTTTTTCATTAATGCTTTTAACAAACATTTAAAAATAAAAAGACTCATTTAAGAATTACTCATTATTTTTAGGCTTAAGATTTCGAACAAATAACTGTGAAAGGGGGAAAAAAGTGTTTGGGTGAAATAAAATAGCATTTAACAAAATGACTAAGATAGAGGTACAAATAATAAATAAACCACACAGAAACACTTGAAAGAAATGTACTCAGCATTGAACATAAAACAATATTTATTCATCAGCGATTGTTAGTCTTTTATCATTAGCCCAACAAGCACATTCATTCGGTAAACGTGTCTTTTTCTGGACACTCGTGATATCATTCTCAGCCACCCAATTGATCACAACTTGCGAGGAAATGACAGCAGAAATAAAAAAAGGGAAAAGAGAAAAATTATTGATTGGTCTTTTCCAAGAAGCCCAAGGCTAGTGCTGTAACGAACGAATAGTTGCAGCTGCGAGCGAAGAATTCTTCTAAATCGATTTTGTTTCCCCCTTCTATACTTTTGTTTGTTTTTGACTTCACTCAAAAGGGTTGAAACTACTGCTCTAAGCAACACAGATGTCCGTTGGACACAAGCCGAGAATCCAGTTCGTTCTGCAATTCCTTGTTTTCATTTCATTCTTTATCTTTTCCCCCCTTTCTTTCTTTCCTTCTAAACATTGTTCCTGTTCTTTCTTTTTTTGTTCATTATATAAAACGACACAGGAATTTTTGCTGCATAGTGAAGGGATATCACACAAAAGTAAATAAGCTGACGTGTATTGACAGACGTGTAAAAATGTTCCACACAAAACTACTGAAACTGTTCCATAATTAATATTATTTTTTTTCTTTTCATTTTTGATAATCGTGTGATGATATTGATATAAACTTAATGTAGCCTTTTTTATCATTATTATTATTTTTCAATACAAAGTCATTAGAAAAATACCATTTTTAATATCCATGCATCTGTTCTGATAAATTGGCATTGCTCATTTATTAAGAGTTTACGACATATTTGCAATTTTATATGTAAGATTTAATTTACGTACAATATAATTTAAGCCACATTTCTTTTCACAACATACTCTGAAATGGCCCATTTATTTATTATTATTATTTTTAAAAAATGGGAATATGAAGAACCGTTTGTACAAAATGATTTATTTCATGTACATTTATTGCTTTTTTTCCCTTTTTGTTCATATTATACATCATCTCGTAGAAAATGTAACAAAGCATGCCTTTCAAATTTTTTTGAACAATATATGTGGTTTTTTATATTTAAATGTTACTGGCACAAATGTAACATCAGACCAAATCTTCTCTTTTTTCTAATGAAGTGCAGTAAATGTAATGTGAAATTAAAAAATGTAACTAATCATCACATTTTAGACGGAGCGTTTGAAGAAATATTGGTAATTTCCCATTTCGCCGGCGCTATTCTCGGTGAGCGGACTTTATTGGCTATACGAATAAACATTATACAAATAAAATAATAAATATTAGTTCTAAGAATTTTTTGCTTAGAAGACATAAAATTTAAAATCGTCTAATATTATATCGAATGGGTTTTTCGTTTGAAATGTGATGGCAAAAGGTTACAAACGGGAATATTCCGTTTAGTGTCGGTTGTACCATTTTTGGCGATTTCATCGTCTGCGCCAGTGAAATAGAAAATTACCGAAATATTTGTTGCAATTTATATCCTGGTATTGAAGATTTAAGACGAATGCAATTAAATAAATTATCTACGTAAAATATATTCAGTTAAAAATATACTTACAAACAAATATTTGATAGAACAGAGACACAGAATTCATTCAATCTCACTACACTATGATTTATAATTCATTACTAATACCAATAAAGAATGAAATAGAATGGTTCGATAATACGTTATTGCTAAGATACATTGAAAAGAGCTATTTACCAACTCTTTTTTCTGAAAAGCTAAATAATACCGTTATATTCAACGGCCCGTGATAAATATATTCATTCATATCTTTGTATATGATTGTTTCTTTTTAAAGAAATCTATTGATCATCCATACAGTGCGTTCGAAATGAAAATATGATTTTATAAATTATAAACCGATGCTTAATTGACTTATAACTATTTGGAAATAAATACAGAGTAACTTAAAATTTTTAATAATTCCAAAAAAAAACTTCGCAATTTTTGACTAAAAATTTATAAATAAGTATAATTTATAACTACTAAAAATTGAATATTTGAATGCTTTTCTTAATTATTATTAGTATTATTATTGTAAAAAACAAAAAACAATTAATTATTAAGTCAAATTAAAAGTAACTGTGAGTATATAACTTATTCCTTCAGGATATATTTAGTTAAATAAATATAAACACACCTATTCTAAGCCACCAATTTGTCAAAAAGCCATATCAAATTATTTTTCCTGTCTTATGAAACACTTAGTATATATATATACTTACAACGTCACACTTATAAAGGCATATTCACAACATACAGCATATCCATTCTAACATTACATCAACTTTCATTAAATTGCAAATAAATATAATTTTTCATGAAAAAACATTGTTTGCGAAACAACGAAACGCATGCTCACGAAGCACGTTTAAAAAGTTACCATTTTTTCCTAACAAATTCCCAAACAATTAATGGTACCTACGTATTACACAGCCGACCAATTTCGTTGAATTAAAAGACGTCGCCAAACTACACGATATACAGCCAATAATGGAAACCGTTCCCGCAGAAATTCAAATACTGTCATAATAACGATGACAGCTTTGTCAAAATTTTTTGAACTGACAATGTCTTTTCGTTTGGCAAAATTGGTCGTGCGTACAATACGTAATTACCCATGAAAAATGAACAGATATCATTTACATTGAAACTACTGCAAAACTTGTGTGGCACATTTCAAAAACACATACTAAAATATTTACTAAATGAAGCGTTACGAAGGATGACACACAATAAACATAAATGGCGTGCGACTGATATTGCACAGGAGAAGCTCAGTTCTTTGTCACGTGTCAACATGTAGAGATACACATGAAATTTAACACATAAAAAACACACACGATGCAGTTCCACAGAGGGCGTGCACATACATTGAAAATTTTGCATATTGAAGGGAATAAATCATTTGATTTACACCCTTTGATGAAGTTTTCAATCACTTGCAGTAATTGGACTTGCACCGGGCGTTTTGTGGCACAATGACGTTTTCAGGCTTATAGAGATACAAGCATTTGCAAATACGGTTCCTTACCCGTAGCTCGCTTGGTCCTTTGTCGTATACAATCTGAAAATTAAAAAAAAAAAGAATTAATCAAATACTGAACATTATTTAATACAAGCATATTTTTAATATAGAAATAATTATATCGAAAATACACGCACTTAAAAGTATTTGCGCGTAATGGTAAGAAAATGGTTTAAAAAAATAGCAAACAAAAAATACGTTCTAATATCAATATAATTTGATGTCCGAAATGATTAAAGCTGAATCCCCTCTGAGTAGAACAAGCACGCGGAACATATTTTGTATCAATACTTTAACAAACCTATGTATTCATATTGCAGCGACGCCACCTTCCACAAGTCACAAACCACAAAGAACACGAATAAATCCCTTAACGACTGACCCGAATGGAGATTCCTTTTCGTCTTAATCGTCAAAAGGCATGCATGGCGTAGCTGTGGACCAGTAGATCTGTGATTCAAATAAACACCTCTTGCCAAGGTCAACAGCTTATTACGGAAATGGTAGCCCAGGAATTGAACCCTAGAGGGCAGCACAGCCTAACGATACTGATTGAATTTTTAATTGCCTTTATTTAAAGTACCTTTTCTATATATGTTTATCTACTTTAAATATTATTTTAATATATATTCATCTAAGGCAGTGTTTCTCAACCTGTGGGGCACACCCCAGTTTGAGAAACTTTAGGGGGGCGTAATAACCCCACAAAGGCGGTGCAAGCGTGTTGAAAAGTCGGAAATAAAAGATTATTTTTTTTAAAAAAAAATTATTGATTTACTGAAAGTAAACAAACAAAATGTATATATTCTAACATAATGAAAAATAAAATGTATCAGTACTGCTCAATGTATTTTATAATCAATTTAACAATACTAAATTAAAAACAAGTTTAATAATTAGAAGTAACCCCATGGGCTTCTCATATACAGAATTTTTTTTAAAAAAATTAACACTTATCTTGATAATTTTTACAGTTTGTAATTAATCACTTAACAGCCGATTAAAAGTTACGCGCGATTTGCTCCTCAATTTCATCACTTTTTTCGTAGTAATGTTTTATGTGTGTGTGTGGAGAGGGGAGAGAAAAGGAATATAGAAACAAATCCTCTGAAATAAGTAAATCCTTCGCGAACAGTGTCATGGTCCCTTTATTGCAATCCAAATCCATCGGAACAATGTTATGGACAACAGTGTACAGAAAAGATCGTACTTCGGAAAGACGTGTATGTACGTCCGGACCAATTAACGCTTTAGCAGAGCTAGACGCTTTTATACGCCGGTGGCACGTTACAGGTTAAAGTTGTATTGTAGCTTTAGCATCAAAGTATAGTATTATTGAATTCCATACGTTGTTATTGTACGGAGGGGACGCGATGAAAATTATGATTGAATATTCGGTCGCAAATATTGAAAGTTTGAGAAGCATTGGCATACATTAAAATAAATGATAGGAATAAAATTTTAATATCCCAGTATCATATTCAGTTTTCAAAGTAATGAAAGTTAATTCTATAAAATAAAAATAGAATTGCATAACATATATTGTTGGCAATTAGTATTAGGAAATTCTGGTATATTGATGTTTAACTTTCCATTTGTACCTGACATAAGCACATCGCCATAGAAAACTGCGAGTTTACTTGATATTAGTACCCAGCAATAAATTCATAAAATAATACGTTATAAATTCTATATCTTCTAGATTTTATGATAAATCGTAAGTGTAGAGTTTAGCATTTATTTTTGATATCTCAGAAGACAAAAACAGTTTTGAAATTCGGTGTGTGTTTTAGACTCCCAAATAAAATCAATACTAGACACCAGCCAGTCGCCCACGCCTTTTACTATCAAAGGGAATGGGGATTTTTTTTTTCTGCGGATAAGGAAGAAATAAATTAGATTTGATGTAGTTTTTATGTTTTTTACCGAAAAGACAAATTCTGGATTACTTCTCTAAAGAAAAGATAGTTTGGTATCTTAATATGACAGACGCATCTATACATCGCCATAATTTGGTTATAAATGATTCATTTTATATATTATTCACCAGCAAATGTAACAATCGATTTATTCTAATTGAATATCGAAACGTTCAATGTTATTTCTTTTGAACGTATTTAAATAGATCTTCGAAATTGAAGTTAAAAAGAACACTCATTGTTATTTATTAATAGTGAATATTTTTTATAGAACTTCACTCAGTTATACTTGAAAAGGAAATAAATGTGAATTTGTAAATACTATTTCAGAATTATTATTAATAAACTCCTGGGGAATGTACTATGTCTGCAAAGGTTAAAATACCAATGCATAGCCCCATTAAAAAATATTTTTATTATTACTAATAATATTTCTGAATCACAAGAATTGCATGTTAATTTGTTCAAAAAGGCTAATACTGTTCTTCCTTTTAGAGCGGGGATGGGCAGACTTTTTTAGGGTACGGACCACTTTTAACTTCTTCAAGGTGTTGCGATCCATTAGTCTCCAGTGTAGATGACATTGGTATTCTACAAGCATGTTTCTTTTAATGCGCACGTATTAGGTCTTAATAAAGGTTCCCTCCCCAAAAAAATAAATTCGCCGTCCCTCTGGCTATCGCGATCGACTTAATCCCCACACCTGTTTTAGGGAATACAAATTGAAAAGACTGTCAGAGATTTAAAAATACTCACACATAAATCGTCAAAAATCATTGTATTTTTATTTTCTGCTAGATTAAACCCTTACTTTTTGCTATATAAAATGTGTAATATTTTTCATCGCATATACCTCGAAGCAAAACGGCTTATTTGCTTTACATATAAAAGTTGAAAAATGCATACTTATTCATTTATAGATTTTTAGGAGACTGTATAATATTTAGTTTTAGTATTATATCCCTGGGGTGGCCGTGGTTCTCTAGTGGCTATGCTCACGGACTGGCGGCCGGGGCGTCATGAGTTCGAGCCTAGTACCACTGAAGACCCACCATGCTGGGGGCTGCTGCACTTTAAAACTGTCAAGGTTGTCAGTCTTGGTGTGATGTAAAAGTTCAAAGAGGAGTTAGTAGCTCAGGTATCATCTTTGTCACTTGATTATTGTTCAAAATTATGAGGTTCGTTGGTAGGTGTAGATAAATAAATATATTGAGGTACTTTTCTGTCAGAAGAAGTGTTTTGAATTAGAGAGCTTCCAGTTAATTGACATTAAGCAACATTTTTACATTTCTTATTACATAGTATTTCTTTTTATAATCATTAAGAGTAAAACAGCTGAGTTTTTTCATTAAAATAATACGGTTTTGTAAAAATTATTTGTTTAACGAATCTGTATTTTTTGTACGGAGGAAAATCAAGTTTTTTAGTTGTAAAACAAAGAAAATTTTCAAAATATCATTCCGTAAGGAAAAAAAAAATAAGAAAAAAAATATTTTTAAGAAGTATTTTCCAATATATCATAATCACGCTGGTAAATATATTTTTATGCAACTAATTAGTGATATAAGTATTCATCATAATCTCATTAAAATTCACTATAAAACTATAGAAGCCGAAAGTAGTAGTTAAATAAAATAAATTAATAGTTAATTGCTTATTAAATAAATTTAATTTAATTTTTCGGAAAAAGATATTTTTTTTTATTTGATCATTTTGAAAATTATACACAAAACAAGAATTGTTTTATTTTAATTATACATAAGCATTCGAGAATTCTTAGAATTCAAATATTGCGTTCATAGATTAATATTTTAATGAAGTAATTAAAATAGCTATGGGTACAATATTTAAAAAAAACATGTTGATAAAATAAGTTGTTCTATAGAGTTGCCCTCTTCCCCCAATTAATTTAAAATAGTTAGTTCTAGGTAGATTTTTAAGAATTTTAAAGAACTGTAAATTTTAAATATAAAAAAAAATAAAGTATATCGTATCAAAATATGCACACAGACTCAATTTAAAATTAACTATAAAACAGTTCTGCTTTTTTATAATAAGCATAAAAGTTTATTTTATAGCTCATATCGCGTATCTCATCAATAATAATTACTCTTTTACATGACAATTATTTCAACAGAGATGAATATTTATATTCAACAAATTATCTAAAATAAAATCGAATGTTAAACCAAAGTTCTATGAAATGAATAATTATTTAAAAAATTGAGTATCATTACCATTAAAGTTAGAACTCAAAATAATACTGACACAGCATTGAGTTTATTTTAACACTACATGCATTTAAATTCACTCAACCAAATTTTATATGCATAATAGTCATGTTTTCGAAACTCGTTTCCACTAAAACTGCCATGTAGAGCAGGTACATTATTAGATATAAAACTGAACTAGCTTTTAGAGCTTTTATATTCTAATGAGTGTGAGTCGGAAATTTGGTAGAGCCTCAACATTACATTTATATTCAAACTAAAATAATTGAGATTTATGTGTGTATACGTTAATTTTAATAACCATTTAATATTATATCATTTTTTTATTACTAGTTCTTAACATTAATTCCATATATACAAAGGATAAATCGAAAAAAGGATTCCAAACAATAATTTTTCAAGTTTAGAAGTCAAGAACTTAAGGTAGGAAGGCGTGGCTTAATACACACATGCGTAATTAATCCTAATGCGCATGCGTGATTTCTTTTTCAGACGTTGCCAGTTGATTGAAAAAGTGAAAATCAATGTCGTTGAAGATTAAATTTTTGAAAATATACCAGTGGTGCTTCAACAAATTTTATGTAAAGCTAAGCAATTCCTCCAGGGTGCATAAAAACCAGAAAATCCCCAGAAAAAAAAGGAATGATAAAATAAATTAGATTTTAATCCAGAGAAATTATGATGAAGAATGCAACAGAACACCTGCACAATATCGCCAGGCAGGTGTTTCAACTTTGCTCCCAACAGCTGCAGAATCGTTTGGAGAATGTGCGTAAGAGATCGTTGTATCCGAATAAGAGTACTTTATTTACAAATAAATATAAAATATTTTTCGAATATGTCTTATGTCATAAAACGAATTTTGAAAATCTAATGAGAGCATCATAAATACTTTTTAAAAATACAAACAATTATATTTGAGAGACAGTTACAATGTTACATACCTTGTTCATAATCATGCATTGGGTTTCATTTAATTTAAATGCAAGACATATTTTAGTAATTTAAAGCTGCATCTTTTAAAAATCAATTTCGAATTAAATACCAGTCTGATAGATACATATAGATGAACTTGACGAATTAGCATACAAATCTTATCCGTATTTAAGATTTATATACAATATCGTGATTAAAATTCTATTCTTGCAAATTATATATCCCTATTCTGAATTGAATTTATGTAGTAATTTCATTTTTATAAAGGTCTGTTTTATAAAGTATATCATTTTTATATTATCAACTGTACGCTGTAGGCTGATATTATTTTAGAATCGATCTTTATAAACTTGACTTTGCATACTTACATAGTAAAAGTTTCTTATTGCAGTTTTACAATTCTAGTCAGTAAGCACATCCATATTAGTAATGCAATAAATTACATCTTAACTCGGAAAGAAATAAAACATTGTCATAAAAGATGCAGTAATCCGTTGGGTCTTACCACTTTGCTTTGAACTCACGTTCAGCCCTCAAAGGAAAAATGGATAAAAAAATCATCTCACTAACTCTTTCTACTATTTTTTTTTTATTTCTTTACCTTACCCTTTCCCTCCTGATCGTGATTGAAGGTGCATCTCAGCAATCTACACGGAACCTGTAAATGTCTGCACTCAGTGGCTTTTTGGCTCTAAGACATGACACTGGCACTCGACAAGGTCGTAAAGCTCAGAGGCAGTTATAAAAACAAAGTTTTTATTCGGTAATAAAAGAGCGACAAAGAACGAAATTTTACGCCTGGACACATTTCACGGAAAAACGTTCCTACTATGTACAAAAAAAAGCAGTATGGATTTTTTTGTTCTGGAAGATGTCTCCAAAAATTTTCTCAAAAGCCAATAGGGACATAAATTTAGCAGATGTCCACAGGTTGTCTAAGACTGTAACTTTCGCCGAGGGGGACAGGCGGAATGGCTTAGCACATGACATAACATTTTTCAAGTCCTTTATGTCTTTGGTATCAAAGTTCTGTGACTGTTTTTAGCATTCAACGTCTTCCAGAGTTGAAATCTTTTCCGGTGATAAACCCTGACTTGTGGAAAGAATTTTAAGTTCTGATTTTATCACATTCTTAACGACTTTACGGTTTTTAAGTTTTGTTCCCCCTTTTTTTAGCGTTGAAAATGAATGATTTGAATTACGAAGATTGAACAAAATTAAATAAGGAACATATTTATCACCGACTATAATCTTTTGCAGCAAAAGATAAGTTTTTTCCCCCAGCAATACATCCTTCTTCGTTAAAAATATGTCAGGGAAGCGTGATCTTATAAAATGTTCTTTTTTCCCTCATCCAACGTTTAATTATTTTCTCCACGCGTACAAATCTTTTCTTCAGATAGAAAGTTTATCTTGCTTTAGTTAATACTTCACTTCATTCGCAGTGATTATTACACTTCAAAAATGAGTAGTTTAATATATAATTCTGTACTCATTTTCATTTCTCTCAAAATTTTGGCTATTTTGCATATTAAAACAAAAATTTGGCCTAAACATACATTGGCCCAATAACACCTCCCATTAGTTGGGTTTTTTCCAGCAGTGTATCATTTTTCTTACAAATTTGTCAGGGAAGCGAGGTCTTATAAAACATTGTTCTTTCCTTCACCCATTTTTAATTACTTTTTCAGATAGAAAAGTCTATTTTGCTTTCTTATTAATATTTCACTTCAATCAAAATGATTAGAATACTTAGAAAAATGAGTAGTTTATTAAATAATTCTGTACTAATTTTCATTTCTACCTAAAGTTCGGCTATTTTACGTATTGAAACATACATTTGGTCTAAACATACATTGGCCTAATAACACCTACCATTGGCTGATTTTTTTCCCAGCAGTGTATCCTTCGTTAAAAATTTGTCAGGGAAGTGGGGTCTTATAAAACTTTCGTCATTCTTTCACCCAATGTTATATTAATTTTTCAGCTAGAAAAGTTTAATTTGCTTTCTTATTAATGCTTCACATCATTCAAAGAATTAGCATTCTCCAAAAACGAGTAGCTTATTAAATAATTTGTGTTCATTCTTGTTTCACTCAAACTTTTGGCTATTTTATACACTTAAACATGCATTTGGCCTAAACATACACTGGCATAATAATAGCTATTATTGGCTGTTTGTTTTATTTAGCAATGCATCCTAATTCGTTAAAAATTTGTGAGGCCTTATAAAACTTTTTCCTTTACTTTACCTAATGTTAAATTATTTTCTCTCCTCAAGCTTATCATCCTTTTCTTCAGATAGAAAAGTCTATTTTGATTTTGTTGATACTTCACATTAAAAGATATTAACATACTTCAAAAATTAGTAGTTTATTAAATAATTCTGTACTCATTTTTTGTTTCACTAAAACTTTGGCTATTTTACAGAGTAAAACATACACCGACATAATCTTAAAAAACAGTTTCGAAACACTTTTCTTCAGATAAAAATAGTTCTTCAAAATTAGTATCATGTTCTGCATTTACTATAAAGCCCAGAAAAATATTAGCATATTTTAATAAACTACATATTTTTGTTGGTATCGAATTATTTCTTCTTGCGTAAAATATGTCTCGTGTTCCATTTTCTACGTTTTGAACACAATTTGCATATTTATCGAATTTTCATAATTTTTTTAGGATACAATACCTTGTTTGTAGGTAATCTCACAACCTTACGTTTAAATGGAGAATTCTTCCATTAAAAATATTGCGAGTACAGGTTTTGTTTTATAATATTATACGAAAACACCTTTAAAGAAAAATAGGTTTAGCTCTTATTTTCGTTTTAATATAAGCCCAGTAGTTATTTTAAGTCCTCTATCCCCATGCTTTCAATCTTTGGGCTTTAAATAAACTTTTCTTAAATCCCCATCACTTTATTAAAAATTGATCAATTACAAAAGAAATCTTATAACGCTTAATCTTTCTTAAGCTTATTATTAGTGATGATAACTTGCATTATATGAGAGAATTATAAAGATTTTTTTTCCTCTCCACATTTTTTCTTCGTCGTAATAAAGGACTTTTCAGAAGCTAGTGCAATCCATTATCTTCTAAAAATTGGCAGCATAAAAAAAATTATTTCTTAAGAAGATGCCTTAACTTTTTTGAGAAAAAGAAAATCACCAAGTTACTGACAGAAAAAAATCGTTCTTTTTAGCATCGGTGATTATGAGAAATTTATTAAAATTATGCAAATGTATTTGTAAGACGATAATTAAATATACTTAAACAATTAGTGAAATACCGTTATCACGAGGTACAACATTGCAATCGCAGGTATTGTTAATGCATTATTTTTATCTATATAACTATTGCAAAATATGGTATTTATTTAATACACTTATTTAAAGTATTATTGTTCTTTACATTTTCATTTATAGTTGTAGATTGCTTAAAAAGTAGCATTTTAAGAGCTCTAAAAGGTACAAAATGATGACGATTTTAGAACGTCCTATAAAAAAATTAATATTTTGTCACAAAATTTTTAAAAATATAATTCATTTTCTTATTAACAATTTCACAGGTACAGGTAAAATTGCCAAATTATGACTGATTGATTTTTTAACGGAAGTAAATTCATTTCAATGTCTAAGCATATAAATTTTTTACAGAATTTATTTGTAACCAATACGACAAGTGTAAGATCTTTTTTAGAATTATTCCTAGCCCTTTTTACAATTCATTTGTTTCCATAAATTTATTTAAATTTACATGCAAAACATTTCCCAATTCTGTGGCGTACACGGACTCCTCGTGGTAAGGAGGGGGTACATTCTAAGAAACGCGTAGAAAAAAGCACTTTTAGGTAATGTCATCAGTAAAAATTTTAAAAAAAATAATTGTTGGTCCTTGGGAAAGGTATAGAATTTTTTCACAACCCCCTCCCATTCTGTTCGCCACTGTCCCATTACACCTTCAAAAAGTCGAAAAAAATTATATTGACCTTTTGTAGATGCTATAGAAACATGGGGTTGTATTGTGTGTACAACGTAGAATTTTGAAATAAAATATAACACTAAACTATTATTGAATCAATTCTTCAACTAAACTATTTAGTAGTGAGAGATGCGTATATGATCAGTAGTGTCATAGAGTTTTAGCCATTCGTGCACTATAAACACGATAATACCGCTCGCCTTAGCTCATATGTTGCTTTTTTATGGAGGATGAAGTAAAAAAAAAAATATAATAATAATAATAAAAAAAAAAACAAGGACGTATATATATATATATTCTGTCTACAATTAGTGACAGATTAGTAAATGGGAAATTTTACAAAATAATCTACAATCCAAATAAATGTAATAAATAAATGAATTAAGTATTATAGAATGACTGAACACTCTGTATATACATGTGACCTACAGTAATCGGTTCAAATGAACAAAGCAAATACAACTTTAAGGCCGGTCTTATTTTCAACACTAGCAGCAAATGACTCAATGCTTTTAGTAAT
Organism: Trichonephila clavata; assembly: GCA_019973975.1. Lineage (NCBI taxonomy): Eukaryota > Metazoa > Arthropoda > Arachnida > Araneae > Nephilidae > Trichonephila > Trichonephila clavata. The sequence continues at coordinate 41,889 of BMAO01008448.1, read as the reverse complement.
AAATGATTGATTGTAAAGCGTTTCTCCGCGTGACCTTCTACATTAAACGTAACTATTTGATCGAGCACATAAGAGCATCAATGTGAAACTAGCTTTTTATCGATAGTTTAGTCAAAAGATTATTGGTGCTGTTTTATCATTTTTCGGTTGAATAGACACATGCCCATTACCCTTTGATTAAAAAGGATTGCATGCATAGTCTCAAAGCACAGCATATATTGAAAGTTGAAACGCCAAGAAAGGTCATTGCAATTTCCATCTGGATGAGGGTAAGGCTGAAATGGGAGTTAAATAGCAAGAAAAAATTAAAGGGGAAAGTCTGGCTCATTCTTAAGTGAGTGAGTGAATATTTACGTTGCAGTGCTCAGCTACAGGAGGGCTTTTGGTGACGGACCTCGTAATTTGACTCATTCTTAAACAGAAAGGAAAACATTTTAACTTCAGAAAGGAGACTATACGTATGATTGTCATTATTCTTTCAATTTAAGGTATCCGACTACTAACAACTTTTTAAAAAAAATGGAGATATGGGGATTTTTTTGTGATTTTTAGATTTGTTTAATGCATTTTAAGAAAACTATGCAAAAAGTAAAAGAGAAAAATAAATAATTATTACTAAAATGGGTAAAAATTTCCAAAAAAAATAATATAAACGGGACCCATTAGTATCAAAAGTTTATGAACAAATTATCAATTTTTCTATTCTGATGTATTACCACGTTATTCATTTTTTTAAATGACCTTCGGGATAAGAGATATTTTAATTCTTACAAAAACTACAGCACTTTATCTCAGTTATTATATGAAATTGTTTAAGAAACAGTGATTATATTCACATAAGGGAATGTAAATTTTGTAATAAAACAGTGATCGATAAATCAGAAAGTTAAAACTCTTCTACTATTATACAGAACACATACACAAAAAATTTCCGTTCATTATTTTCAAAGCTTTTTCAGCAATCGCTGTTTTCGTTTGAGAATTTTGAAAAAGACACATTTCGAGTAAAACGCGTTTTAAAGTATGACATATCTTGCTTAAAGTAATGAAATATGTTTTTACTGAAGCAGTTGTAGTTTTGCTTCTAGTGAACGGAGAATAAAACTCTTGGTATTTTTATAAAGCTAATCAGATGGCTTACAAAATAAAGTCATAAAAACTTATCAATTTTTGGCAAAATTTATAATTTTAGAGTAATCGATACCTAAAATAATTATAACTTACTGTTTCTAGGCACATTATTTGATGTCCCAGTGTCACAAAAAGTACTAAATAAAATCTAGATAAATATTTATAATAAAACCAATTAAAATTTTTTGAAATACTTATTCAACCCTTATAAAATCATACGGTTGCTAAGAGTAAATATTTGTATGTAGCTGTTTATTTAAGTTTGCTTAGACATAAAATAAATGAAAACCACAAGAAGTAATACGTAATAATGTGTAATTCTTTTTGAAATGTTATAGGAACAGATTATAACTATTCTCATCAAATTATTTGTCATTACCAAGCATTTGTTTTCACTTGTACAAATATATTTTATTACATAAATTACACTTACACTAACCGAATAACATAATACATGTTAGAAAACACAGTAATGTATTATTACACGCTATCAGTGGCGTATACAGAAAGTGTAAGAAACGCATAGACGAAAGTACCTAGGGGGTAATCTCTATGATAAAAATTACTAAATTATATTAAAAAAATCTTTTAAAAAACATACTTAATCGAACTACACTCATGTCCATAAATTAAGGATAATGAAGTTCAGGCAAAGAAAGAGACAGAAGCAAAATGAATTTGACTTGTTTGTAAAGCCTATTTATTAAACAAAAGGTAAAGAGCAAAATATATGCTATATGTTTGATATAATTAATAAAAATTGCGATTTTTACACCCTGGGGCAAATTTCAAAAACAAACCTATTTGCAAAAAACAGTATAACATGGTTAGTATGATGGTTAATACGGAGTATGTCTCCCGGACGATGCAATACAGGCCTTACAACGCCTACGCATGCTGAGTATCAAATTATCAATCTGATCTTGAGGAATATTACACCACTCATCAAGCAATGCCATCCGAAGTTCCGGTAGACAGGTGGGAGAGGGTTGACGGGCTGCAATTTGTCGTCCAAGCATATCCCACATATGCTCTATTGGATTCAAGTCCGGTAAGTATGCTGGCCAATACATACGGGTGATATCCTCCGATTGAAGGCATTCGTAAACAACGTTTGCACGGTGAGGACGGGCGTTGCCATCCATAAACAGAAATTCAGCACCCATGGCACCCCCAAACAAACGTACATGTAGTTCCAGAATGACATCCCGGCCTAACGATGACATCCATGTGGCCTGTCATCGTTACACTCTGAACATGTAGGTCAGTTCTGTAACCAAGAACAATTCGTCCCTATACGAGCCTTAATGGACCACCTTAACGGTGTCGTTTAATGGTGTTCTCTTGGTGGTAACGGGTACCTGGCGCTCTCCATATGAAAGTCCAGCGAGAATCAGACTGCAAACTAAACCTGGTCACGTCAGAAAGCATCACACAAGACCACTGTTGCGGTGTCCACAATACATGCTCTCTACTCCAGGTTAATCGCAGGTGACAGTGAGTTACGGTAAGGGGAACACATCTGACAGGCCTACGAGCATATAGACCAATGTGCCCTAAGCGTCTGTACACGGTCTGCCTTGAAACTGTCGTACCGGTAACTGAAGAGAGCTGACTAGATAGGTCTGATGCTGTGCTCCGTCTGTTTCTTTTGGCAGAAACTACCAAATACCGGTCTTCATTCGGCGTTATAACTCGAGGGCGACCTGTGCTGTAACATCTACTCACATTACTATCATCTTGGAATCGTTGCCAAAACCTGGAGATGACACTCTGGGCGATTCCAAGTTCCTCGGATACTTCCAGCTGGGTACGTTCACATTCCAGTCGTCCCATAATTCTACCACGTAAAAAAACATCGATATGCTTCCTTTGTGCCATAACTAGGCGGTTATTGCATTGAAAGGCTATTAAAGCGCTTGTGAACAATTTTACTTCTTTGCTACCATTCCATATATACCCCTCTCTTACACTCTCGTTATTGTGACGTACTATCCGCGCCATCTGGTGGTTTCCTGTAATTTGCATATTCTTCTTCAAGATGTGTGTGACAATTCTATAGGTGAATTTTTATTTTAGAGTTCAATTTCTGAGTGATTCTGAATTATCCTTAATTTATGGACATGAGTGTATGTTCTAACTTAATCTTTTGGTCGCCAAATCTGGAAATTGGATCTGAAATTAGTCACAAGATGCGGGATGGCATCTGGAAATGTTAAATCGTTAATCCTGATAATCCTGATCAGGACAATCGAACAGAATTATTAAATTATTGTAGTGACATATTGTTCCTGAACAAGTGAGCAAAAATTTTGAATTTTTCTGATCTTTTAAAGTGGGTAAATATAGAGTTAAAAGTTTCCGTTACATAAAAGTGAAGTTTATAAAAGGGTGTTAAATTGCGTTGGTCAATGGGGGTTACTCCCCTATGTACACCACTGAATGACGCAAAACACTGTATCAATAACAGAGATCCGCCATTATCATTGGCTCCAATTAATTTGGCAGTTTTTTTTAAACTTTCCCGTTTACATACTTGCGTGTGGTATACGTCCAAATTTGACATTCTGTATAAAAATGCAGATGAGATAATAATTAAATACGACTGTACCAACATTTTAAAATGATTAAGTCGTGAAAAGCTTATTCAAATAAATAAAATATTGATTTGAATTAATAAATAAAACTTAAAATCTTACAAAAGAAAGAAAACCTCTGAAAAATGATAGTTGCATCGAATGCAAAATAATCAAATATATTTAATGGGATTTTAAAAGGTATGAGAGAATTACTGTCATAATCCAATAGCATACTTTACGATTACTTTGAACGGTATCTTAATTTATTTTAATAAGAAAAGCGTCGGTATTAAAAACATAGGCTGAAAGAACATATCTATTACCAAATAGTAAATAAAATGTCAAGACGATATAAACATTTATCTAAAGAACAAGATCTTTTAGGCAGGCCATCTCAATCTCGTGAATATGCATCGGCATTATGGTTGGACTTTATATGCATAGCACAATGAAGTAATAAACGAGGTAATGCCCCCATAATTTAGAATAGCTTATCATGCTCAGCTGTTTCCATTAGAATATGCTGTTGTTATGAAGTTACATTACCTATTTGAAGCTAAGGCATCATGAATAACACCTTTTATAACCGAGGTTCAATAATAAGGTTGCTCTGACAATCTCCGTCCAGTAAGCTAGATAATTTGAAAATAACGACTAAGCTGCGCTGCGTGAAGTTTCGGCAGCTCCTACGATCTGCAGAACTGTAAAAGCTGCTACGTTTCCTGATAAGTGTGCCATTATTTTATTACTACTTAAATAATGACAGAGCGAAAAAGAACTAATATGCCATAAGACACATCAGGAGAAAAAATAACTATCGACTACAAGAATCCAAGAATCATTTATTTATTTGGACATAAAAATCTAATAAATCTCTTTGCCAAATCTGCAGTATTCTACAACATGAATAAAATATTTTATGTACAAATTTATTGAGCGTGTGTGTCTGTGTATGCGTTCATATACTATAAATTAATTGTTTCGAAAAATAGAAGTAAAGCTATGCATAATTTGACTTATTTTTTTTAAGTTATATTATTATTTTATAACATTATAGTACATGCGTTACAAACAAGTGATACACTTTTATAATTTTTACAATTCTCTTTGGAATAAAATGTGGATCTGTTTAAAGTTCAAAGGGAAGTAAATTAGGGTGTTAATGGATTATTTTAATTAAGATAATTAATTAACTTCTTGCAAGCAATTTTTTCTAATATTTGCTTTTTATCGTGCTTCTAAAGTCAATTTCAACATAAAATTTCATAAATTTAACCTTGTTATTTTTTTTACAAATGAAGCTCTCTTTAAAAAAATTTTGTGTGTGAATCTTTTTAATTTTTCTAAACTTAAAATCATTTTGAAATCACTTTTTTTAAATCGTTCTTCCATTTTAATAAACATTAAAAAATCTAAGCAAATTCAAATAAGGTTAAAAAGAATAAAAATAAATTATTAATTACAGTTACAATAATAAGTGAATTACAACTCGTTAACATGTTTCAATGTTTATATTCCGCGCGGGTACTGTAAAACTGTTAAATAAAAATTTTCAAGCAATTGCCTCCCTAGTTCAGGAAATAGCCCATTTTGTGTGTGTGTGTTGAAACTACAATTGTCAATCGTGGAATCTTTTAAGGCATTAATTAGCTTATAATTTTTAATTATCGATTTTTTTGTAATGCTTTTGTATTTTAAAATGAGAAAAATGTGTTGAATCGTTTGCGTTAAGTATTACAGAAGCGATTTTCGCTGAATATTTCTGGAACTAACGATCGTTTCAAGCAATACTTAAATAAGCTATTTGGATCCATTTTTTTAAAAAAGAAAAGAAATCGGAATCTGTGTGTGTGTAATGTAAAAAATAAATTTTAGAATTTAATTAAGCCATATTAGTTAATTAATTAATTCAATTACGCCAAACTTTAAATCCCTGTAAGCCATTCAAGGTAATATCAATTTTATACAGGTGCAATGAAAATTAAACATTCTTTGAGGAGAAAAAAATAACTTTTTTTTCTTGTTTTCTAATTTTAAAAGTTTTTTTTTCTTTTGGATTTTTGTTTTATTATTTATTTATTTGCGATACATTTGATTATTTTTTTAAATTTTAATTAAATATACATATAACTTTGCTGATGCATGTCTGTGTGCAATTTATTAAACAGATGAAATACATTAGAGTCCCAAAAACTCGGCACTTGATAGCATGGCAGTCCAGATAACTCGGCTCCTCCCATTTAGATTGACCAAACCTCTCCCCCTTGATGAACCGTTTGAGAATGATAACGAGCAAGGCATTATGTAGGCTGCAGGTATTATTGCTGTTACCACATTTAATGAAAAAATTCTGGAAAATGAAGACGTTTATGTAAGGACACCGTACAAATCCTAAAACATCACATAGTGAGAGACTAAAGGCTGTGTCGAAACCACCCTTCAATATTTTGAACAACAAGATGCTTCGGGAATGGACTTGCTGTTCTTTCATCGTTGTCTTCTAGATGAAGCAGAAAAACACAGAGTGTAGTACAGAAGCCAAAAGGACATTACACATTTCTTTGAAAAAAATTGCCAATTTTTACAAAGTCGGCTACTTAATTTTAATTATAGACACCCTTATGCCTTACTGAAATGTGTCTTGTCAAGTAAATTATTGTATACTATGTATTCATTAATTTATTTTCATGTAGTATATGCTCTATGCCTTCATTAAGTACGTTCTTTTCATTCATTTAAGGTATTTTGGGTGGTTTATTTTCTGCTGCATTTCCAAGAAAACAATACATACAATGGCAATACAATACTTTCTGAGGAAATACTCGTACATAGTCTTTCTTTTTTAATCCCTACCTCGATAACCCGGCATTTTCACAAACTATGCCATTTTTCAGTCCACATAAGGCCGAGTTTTGGGGAATCTACTTTATTTGAATACAAATAAATAAATTAAATAAAAAGTAATTTTTTTTCTGTTTCTACCTCTCCATAAAAGAATGATTAAACCTTTACAGTGGCGTATCAGATGATATTAGGACCCTCGTTGAAATTCAAGTCTTGGGCTCCAAGCCCAAATACATATTTAGCGTCAATCAAGCTTTGCGCCCCTTAGAGTCCCTGCCCCCCCGCGCAATGTGGGGGTTGCGGGGATGTACGTTACACCACTGCTGGACCTTGATGAGTAAGTAGACTTAAGCATTTAAATTTAAACAAATAACAAATTTTAAATTCAAAAATAAACATATATTTTAGGAAAACATACTTAATTCGGTTTTAAGAGGATTTATAATTTTTCTTTGAAATAAAAGAATTAAGTTTTATCCGAGCTAAACCTTTCTCTTCAGTTTCTTTCTTCAGTTTAAGCTATTTTATTTAAAGAAACTGAATTTATTTTAAACAATTTCTTTTTTCCCGGGCGAATGCGTGGGAGAAAACCCCACGTCTTAGAGGGCTTATGAACATAAAATGAATCATTGTAAAACATTTATATATATAATTCCTCTTATTTAAAAAGTAAAATTCTAATTTTTTCCTCCAAATTTATTAGTGTGAAAATTTAAAAGAAAATAAATGATTTTTTAAAATAGATTCTTTTATGCGTACAATTTAAACTCATTTCAGTTATTTTTTTTTAATCAAGTTTACCTTTTACATGAGAGTGGTCCTTATTTCAGGTCGGCACAGTTTTTGTCATCCGACAAGTTTCCGGCCTTGTTGATTTCTGTAGATACCGTTGGATTTTTCTAACGAAGGATCATGGTAAACGAATTCGTGATCTGCAATAAAAAAAAGTAGATTTAGTTTGAGAAACGTACTTACTTTACTATATTATTTACTTGTATACATTCATTATAACTTATTTGGTCTAAAAAAACTGATAAAAAAATTTGTAAGAATTGTCGCTGTTGTTGTTGTTGCTAATGCCACCTGATGTGCAATGCCAAATCATTGCGATTTTTTGAAATTAAAAAATTGATGGAATATTTTTTTTTAAAATTTCAGTAAAATTATATTTAAGGTAAATTCAAAAATTTTCGGGGAACCTTAAGTCAATCAGATAGTTTTTAGATCTCCTTTTCTGTAAAATATAATGAATATGCACACTAATTTCTTTTTCTCTAGAAATATAGAATGATTGATTTATGGAGTCCCTGCATATTTAAAGCAAACAATTTCTCTTTATTATTACTGAAAATAAATTTTTGCATGATGCCACTAAAATTAAACGAAAATAGTAAGTGTTTTAAATTAAAAAATGCAGATAAATGAGAGTGCGATTCTAATAGTGTATGCTCGAGAAGCAACAAACTACCATGATTGTTTTCTGGATTGAAACAACTAAAGCTATCTATCTCGAGTTCTAATTGTGTGTGTGTGAGAGAGAGAGAGAATGGTCTCGTTCTGCCAAAGAAAGAGTCTCTTTAACACACTTACACTTTCGACACATAGTAGGACTCCGATTTAACGAACCCCTATACCCCTATTGAAGGAATTTCGTGATTTAACGAATTTTTCTCCCCCCTCCCTATTAAAATGAAATAATAAACACCTATTTAACGAATAATTAATGCCGAATTAAAGAATTATTTCAACAGCTGAAATTTTTTTTAATTAATTTGCATTAGAAAATATTGGATTTTTTTTTCCAAATAGAATATCTTTTTGTCAGGCAAAAAATAAAAAAAAAAATCTTGAAAACAGTGGATTTTGAAGGGAAAAACTACAGACCATAATAAGATGAGTCATGAGGTGCAAATGAGTCATGAGTGTGATATTTCATGTGAGTTTTGAAAACAACATCAATTCCTTTCTTGTCTCATCCCACTCCCCAACGCAGGGTATATTTTAAGGCTTTACATTTCTTGACAGACTGTTTATCTGTGTAACTTAAGCTGAGGAAATTTTTGATTTGTTGGAGCCAATGAATAGCGATTCTGATGCAGAAATTAACGATCAAACTCCTATCGAAACCTCTGGAAACTGGAAGAAAAAAAAACCTTATGCAGTAGGATATAAGGAACACAGTATTTTCTGCTCTGCATTTAGTCGAAAAAGAACTATTTCGATTCAGGAATCACAAAAAAGACTAACAATCATCTTAGTAATTATTTAAAATTTCCAATAAACTGGTGTGTAATAATTCACCAATAATTTTAAGCTGTTGAATAGAAAGTTTGAAAATTTCTAATTCTGGATATTGTTTGTGCTGTTGTTTATTATAGAATTTCCATAAGGTTAGGGTGTCCGATACTACGACAACTTATTTGTTTTTAAAAAAATGGAGAAATGAGGATTTTTTGTGGTCTTTATATTTGTTTAGTACATTTTAAGAAAAATATGCTTAAGTTAGGAAGCAAAAAATAAAATATTATTATTAAAATGGGTAAAAATTTATATATACAAAAAATAACATGAACGGCACCCATTCTGTACCAAAAGTTTATAAACAAACTTTCAATTTTTCAATTCTGATGTGTTGCTATGCTACTCATTTTTGAAATGACATTCAGGAGAAGAGATATAATTTAGTTTTTACAAAAGCTAGAGCACTTTATCTTAATTATTGTATGAAAATGCTAAAAAAAAACTGTGATTATATTCACAAAAAGGACTAAATTTGCTATAACACAGTGATTGACAAAACTGAAGGTTACTATTATTAGGTTGAAAACTTAATAATAGTAACCTTACTATTACACACAAAATTCCAATTTATTATTTTCAAAATTTTTTTAGCAAGCGCTGTCCTCCGTTTGAGCATTTTCAAAGGAAAAAGAAAAAAAAACCACGTTTCCAGTGTGAAGCGCGTTTTAAAGTATAGTAATGACATCTGCTTTTACTAAAACACTTGTAGTTTTTGTTCTAGCGAACGGAAAATAATAAATGTGGTATTTTTATAAAGCTAATATGATGATCAATAAAATAAAGTCATATATTTATTCACAAATTTAGGGTAAAATTCACAAACTTAGGGTAGTTGGTTACCTTAAGTGCAAGAATTTTGTATTTTGTTTGCTCCCCGATGTTGCGAATATCCTCGAATTCATAAATTCTGATGAATTCATCAAAAAGAGGTCCCACAATATTTCGAACAGAAAAATTCACTTCTGCTACGATTCCATTTGAAGGCGATGGGGGAGTGTTGCGAAAAGCAGCTCATCTGACTAAATGTGTCTGCTAATAGATGGTGCTTGTGCACTTGTTATGTGCTTCTAATTATGGTGAGGAGTCAGTGGCGTAACAGAGAAAATTTAGACCCCCCTGCAAAGTCAGATTTGGGCCCCCATGTTGTATATTACAAAGGGCAGGAAGCAGCAGTCAGGCTTTGGGTCCCCTAGAACCCTGTCCCCCTCCCCTCGTGATGCGGACATTGCGGGGTGTACGTTACGCCACTGGGAGGAGTTACATGTGATGAGAAACACATTTCATCCAAAATCGACCATTCAGAGAAAATCTTTCACTATGCACATGTTTCAGGTGTTATCCAGTTGTCGAAAATGTCTGCTTCGTTGTATATGAGGGAACTCCAATTTTTTGAAATATGTCGAGTTCTTTTCTTCTTTATTTTTCAAAAGAGAAACATAGTTTGCCAATGTTGGCAAAAATGTTTTACCATTAAATAAATATAATAACATTAGCAATTACATCATTTTCTTAAAAATAAACAACTCACACCTTTTGTTTGTTTTTCTACTTTTAGCTATGTCAAATCGCAAGTAGGATTTAATATATTACAATACGGACTCACCAAGGACTAGTCCTTCACCAGAAACTTTCCTTAGTAGAGATGAATAATTATATGTCTTTAGAAAGAGCGCCCAAGCTATTTGACAAATGCAAATCACGTCTATTTTGGCGCATCATCAAACAACTTAGCACAGGAAAACGTATTAAGGCAAGGTGGTGTAATTTAAGTAGTTCTAAAATGAACAGTTTTTAAAAACTCAAAATGGCTAAAATGACTTAAATGCATTTCTAATGTTAATTTATGAAATTGTCAAGCCCTTTTCAGATCATTAAGTTAGAATAAATGCATTTTTATAAAATTTGCGTGAAGGATTACAAGACAGTGCCTTCCCATCAACTTTTCAATTTATTAACGCTAACGCAACATTGTATATTATTACATTTCGTGAATGAATAAAGGGATTGTGTGTATGTGTGTGTCAGTTCTCGTTGACGTCAATAAAATTATGCATAGTATATGCGTGTATTTCCTATTTTATTTACACAAATTAAATAAGTAAAGTACATTATTATTAGTATTTTTTTTTTTGAAAAATTGATTGATCCAAGCACATATCTTATCTAAGTCTCATAATGACACTTTTTTCCATTGTGTGATAAAGATAAATTAATTCCCCAAATCATAAGAAATAATAATTACTTGCTATTAATTTACATCATTAAGCATTATTATTAAATAGTGATTATATTTTTTGTTAAAGGGTTACGATACGTATTACGAAGGAAAAAAATCTTTGATTTAATGGTTTTTACATTTTTTTTTTTTTTTTGCTTTTGACTATGTATTTGCATTACGTGAAACAATGTTTGTGGTTAAAAGTCTTTAAGAAATAACCAGTAAATTTTGTTTAAGAAAAATTTAAAAATTATTGAAAGGACTTAAAATGCTACTCTTCCTATAACAGTTGATATATGGTCAAGGAATTTCATTTAAAAGCAAACTAAACTCTGTATAAAAAAAACAACTATGGATTTTCTGCTAGCATGGTTTATATTCGTAAAATACATCTTTTCATGAATACCTAATGCAACTTTCTGCAAAAATGTATAAATTCTAAATTCCGCTATTTTTAAAACAATAAGTATTACTTTGATTCTAAAAAGCATTATAAACTTTTGTTACATTAACTAATAGCAATAGGTAGAAAAATATCTAAGCATTTGGCACAGTATAAAAAATAGCTTAACATTGTAAAGGACGATAATCTAGCTATTTTTTTGTTCTGAGAAAAATCAGTTTAAAGTTTTTTATTTGTCATTGGGATTTGAATAAATACGAACGTAAAAATTATCATAACTGTGGATTTTTTTAACTTAAAGCTGCCAAATTTTATGAGATTATAGAAAATTATATATAATGAATAATTTCGGATAAAACAATTTTTTTTAGTTCTTGATTGATTTTTATCATTTGAAATCATATTGTGTTCCGTTAAAACAAACAAGTATGAAAATTGTTTGCTTTGATTAATTAGAAAAATCGGAGAATGAAACAAAAATCGATTTTTTTGGGAAAGTGAGGAATTGGTAGTCTTGATTAAACAAGCTATTTATAAAAATGGTTTCGAGAAATTTTTAGCCATTTTAAAGACCCGTATGTATTGGGTTAAACAATTTCTATTTTTTTAGACATTAACTTTAGAAAAATACTTCTTAAAAAGGAAATAAAATAAGTTTTAATATTTGTTTGATTGCATGTTACAAAAAGACAATATTTAATTTCTTTAGCAAAATCATAAATAATTATGTGATCAAAACAAAGAATCTTTATAAAATATACTCATGTATTATATTGGGAGTAAATACGTATGATTATTGCTTGCAGGTTTGCATTACAGTCAAACATTACTAACAAGTTTGCATTACTTAAAAATAATTTATTTTCAATAGCGTTTTGTGATATGTGTACGCCAATAACATAAAAATAAGTAAAATGATAAATCAGATTATGATAAACATAAAAAAACATCATTTAAACTCAAATAGATAGAGATGAAAGCAAAATATATCCGTAAAAATTAAATAAAAATAACAATTAGAGTTAAAGCAACCTTAAAATTTCTGCATCTTAAGAAAAACCATAAAATTCAAAATTTCCCAGTACAGGAATAAATTTTACCAATCTACCTTTAACATTAGTTAAATAAACATAGAACACAAAATGTACACATACGTCACCGAAAAGATAAATGTGCAGGGAAGAATAAATAGAATGAAAAGAAAAATATTTGGTCATCTTTTAACTCAAACAAGGGAGGAATAACGATAAATACCTCCTCAGAGTACGGCGCTACAATGAAAACGGAGATAGCAATTTTCCTCAAGAACTTTGTCAATAGCAAAATCCCTATAGAGAATACTGTCTGAGATCTGAAGAATGTTGTCTAGATTATAGCGAATTATTTTATCTTCAGTCTTGTTTTCATTCAACCTTTTCATAGTTTTAGCTTTGCCTGGTGTAGTAAAAATAATGTGTAATTGAAGAAACTCATTTCTCTTTGCTAAATGCAATACTATAAATATTCAGAATACATTTCTCATTTCTAGACAGCGAGTGGATACTGCGAATTTATGAATGAAAAGAATCTTTAAAACTATTTCCTGCAATACATGGAAATTGGATCAATGTTATTCTCAAATACTAAAAGGTGTGCATGAATTTAAATATTCTGGCACATGGGAGAAAAACTTTAAATAAAATTTTAAATATTTAGAAGATTTGAAGAGTTTTAGAGAGTATGGCAGAATCATAGTTATAGTATTGGTCAAATGATCTGGCTTTGCTTAAAAATGAGAATGCTGTTTGTTCTTGCTAACAAAAATCTAACAATTAACAGGCGCGGGCACACACACACACACACAAACATATATATATATGTAATATATTTGCAAGCGAAAAATTTGCATTTTAATTAGAGGTAATTTAGTGGTCGTGGAGGAAAAATTAAAACGGCTTGATCGTGATCACTTAATTTATTCGAGTATGCTTTTCAGACAAAGCCAAAAACGCAAGAGAGGGATTATTCAAATATCAAGTATTAATATACAGGGAAGAACTGGAAAACGCGCATCATAAAAATACAGGCACGTGTCTAGGCAAAGGGAATAACCGGTTACTTATTGGAATGACATCATTGTTTAGTTATCAATTAATCCCTACTACTAAGGCGTATGAAAACCATTAATGATCTTGTATTTCTGGGAATCGCCAATAAACTATCAAAAATCAAGGCCTAAAGAATCAATAATATACCAATATAACGTTTTTAAAGCTTTAGAGAAAGATAAATTGTGTGAGACACGTTTCGCAATAAGAGTATTAAGATTTATGAGATGTTTTAAATGAAGGAGATTCGAATTATGAGTAGTAACGGAATTATATACAACTTTCTTTCTAGCATTATTAAATTTGTTAATGCTGTTATACACACACACACACACATATATGTAGTCAACATTTCTCTACAAGAGAGAGATGAATAAACATTTGTCAAAACTGAAAAAAATTGGAATTGCAAGTTAACCAGACAATAGATTTTAGAAAGGATATATGAAAAAATAAAAATAATAGTTAAATATAAAAATATAGATGCTGCACTATTATAATCATTGCTGACTTAAGACAAACTATATGTAAAATAATTTATATAAAAGTGTGTGTGGTTGAACATGTTTTGTGCCCAGTCACCCTTTCCCCCTTTCTGTTAATAATACCGAACGAAAACCTATTGAAAATAATGGGTAGAATATCTAAATCCATTACAAGAAAAAGGTAACTTACCTAGAAATTGCTTTCAAAAATGCAGAGCCCGTGCTAAATCTGAGTACAATAAACAAGTTATTGCCAGATTCTGGACACAAATGAAAATTCAAAGCATTAAATATGTGTATATATATATATATATATATATACCATACTAAAAAATCAATTAAGCTGAATCGCACATTTTACACTTGTAACGGATCCGCTAACAGACTCAGAGAGACGTTTCCAGTATATTCCCGATTCTTGGGCTAGCAGCAGATACGCTGTTTAAAATAATCATACAGCCCGATGCCTATTCTTATTCTTAGATTTTCTGTATAATTAAATTTAATTACGTACGAACCAGCAGTGTCAACTCTGTTATACACCTGTAATAAAATTTTAAAGTAACAGATTCATTGAGCTTTATTTTTATTTATTATCTTTCAACCGTTTTGTTTTCGTAAAAGAAAGACCTATTGTCAATTTTACCATAAACACACTGAATACCGATTAAATCAAATAATTTTTTTTGTTGCTAAATGAATGGCTTTTGTTAAAATAATAATTGCAAATTACATGCAGCATAATAATGGCAAATTTTCTGAAAAATGTATATAACTGACATGCAAATATAAGGTTTATATTCGGGGATAAATATTTAAAAACAAGACTTCTAAGAGAGTATATTCACATTAAACAAATCTCTAATATCGCATGCTGCAAAATTTAATTTAAGGAAACTGAAAGGTGTTTTTAGTAAGAAAAGAAATATCTGAACTAAAACTATCTTTTTTTTGCATAAATTAGTACAGATATGGAAGGAAAAAAAGCTTTTTTAAAGTGAAAAGTGAAGGGAAAAACGCAATTCCTTAAAGTGAATAAATGTGGCGAGAGAATAAATTAAACTGCCTGAAATAAAAAAAAAACTTACAGAAGGTTTGTGAAAAGAGTAAATCTAATTTATTACTTTCTTTTCGAGGAATAAAGAAAAATTGCACAGGTGCGAAGAATTGCACAAATTCCAAATTAAAACTAAAAATAAAACGAGCATTCGGATTACTTTTAAGTTTTTAAAAAAAGGCAAAATACTTAAAATGAATGGAATTGACTGGGTGCGTTTGAAAGTATTTTAACTTAAAGCAATTTTTATTATATTCACTAGGCTTAGTTTAATAAATGTAAGATAACTTTACAGCGCACACGTAGGTTTATCGATAGGAAAGAAAAATAACAGATTAAATAGCAAGATTGTTTTGATATTTATTTATAGATTTATAGTAAGAATATTAAAGTACAAAAGAGAGAATTTTTGCAATTACATATAACAAGAAAGTAAAAGAAAGATATTCAGAAAAACAATTTACTTATAAAAGAAAACCTCCAAAAGTTTATTTTTTTTAAATTTAAAATAATACATTAATCAAGATTGAGAGGGTAAATCCATTAAAATAAAATAAATAAAAATACTTGAAAACTCCAAATGAAATTATTCACATAATGCTCACATGTATTGGGTAAAAATATAAATAAAAATAAGAAAAAATAATTTAATTTTAAAAAAATCAATGAAAAATATTTTATATGAAATTTCTAATTATTTTCCATGCTCAAAGGCACACACAAAAACGTACAATAATTAGAAATATTATCTATTCCTGTTATTTCAATATTGTATATATAGTGAGAGAGAGAGATTATAAAAACTTCAAAGCTAATGTCTTCCAATCTATATATATATATATATATATATATATATCTTTAAGTGTGTAACAAATTAAGTGGTCTCAAGAGTCCATGCGGGACTATGTGAAATGAATGTTAAAGTATTTTCTGACTGAGTTATAATTAATAATTTTACCATGTTGAGGGAAATTTGCATTCACTATTCTTCAATAGAGCATGCTGTGTTAAACCACTTTATTATTGTAATACTACGATAAGCTTTTTTAACAAACCGCTATTTAAATTACTGTAATATTTCTTGTAAAATATCATTTGAACGATAGAAAATAAGACAATAGGGATGTATTAAATACAAAGGTTGTTATTTAACAATATTATTTAGTATTATAGTAGAACTTTTACTCATTGAATTTATATAGTATAGGATATAAAGCATGTCTGTCAAGTATGTGCCCATATTAAATAAGCATTAATTCATTGACCATTTATAAACATTTCAATATTTGTATATATAATCATGTTTTTCTCTCCTTTACTTTTATTTTGATGGGGGAGTAGGGATGATTTTAAAACAAGACAAATGAAACTATGAATGGCTTGTAAATGTTAGCCTTAACAACCTAAAGTTAAATTGTCCTAAGCACAATGTAACAATGTTTATTGAGAATCTTCAGCATTAGTTTCAAAGAACAATAAAAAATGGTGACGTATCTTAGTATATACAATGCATGTTTGACCTATATATACATGATGCATTGTACTTGATTAAAATACTTTAAAATAATATATTTGATTCAGTTCAAAGTATTGATTTTATTTAAAATTTTACACCATCGTAATACAGATTACCAGGAATTTCAATGTTCGATAATATCCACATCAAATAAGTATATGAGCACATACTAAACATTCAAATACATTGTAAAATCATAGACAATAGTAATAATATTTAAAATATTTGAAATAATAATGGAAAGTTTTCAAATTTCCATTGCCATTTAAAGAACTAATAATGTTTTGTGTATGTTTTTGGTGCATGTGAAGGAAGGTATTTTTCAAACAGGTTGTGTATGGATTTGGTTGGAGAGTAGCAATTGTGGCACAAGGTAATCCAGCCATTAAACTGAGATTTGCATTGGTCGAAATCAAACCATCGTACTGAGAATATTGATTAATTGGTCCATACGGCATGGAAGGGCCAGCGTAAAGGATTATGATAACATGATGTCCCATAGGGCAAACATCTCATGCATATCATCCATATTAATTGCATCGTTCATCCACATCTTACACCTATCTCGAATTACGGTGAATAGAACACCTAGTTCTTGATACTTTAATTGGAGAATCACACTTCGTTAGAGAAGAGCCTATTACAACGTTTACTTTTAGAACATGCAGTTGTAAACACCGCGGCATTGCCTTTATAGACTAGTAATGACATATGTCTGGAGCCTTTCGACGCATACACGTCACCACGTTGTTTTAACCAATTTTTCATATTTAATTTTAATTTACTTCTTAATACATATTTCTAAGGACCAAGGAAGGATGCATAGTATCCTTATATACTCAAGCCCGATATTTTTTTTTTAAATTTCATAAACACTTTTTATACCAGAGGTTACAGCCAGCAATTTATTCCGGAGTGTTTTTTTCACAAATAGGTTTTAGATAAAAAATAGACTGTGCACGATCATGTTACGCTCTTTCAAGATTTCTGACACACATGATAATATACTTTGGATTTGATCAATGAATCCAAAGAATTTGAAGCAATCTACTATATATCATATTAAGAGATCAAAATTTTAACAGTGATAATTTATTTTAGAAACAATCAGAACAGGAAACAGCCCCAATTAACACAGTGCTTTTATAGCACGGATTTATTCTAACAGGGTTCGAGAGTTGGGGGAAAACTCATATAATACGAAATGTAATAAAAACTATTAAAATATAATAGAACGTTAACTTATTTGAACTAAGGGAAATTCTCGTACACAGCAGCTCAAATTCGTGATACAGTTTTTAAGCGCGGAAAATACTTCATTTGTAATTTTTCATTCGATTGTACATGTTCTATTGGATTTGCAAAATGAATTTTCGTGAATTATTAATCTTTAAAAACACTTTTTAACTGTCCGTGTTTTGGCTACGTATATTAAAAGTTTTCTGGTAACTAGTAGTACTCAAACTTTTTTTAAAGGAATAATAATAATGTTTTTTTTTATTTTTATGAATTAATCTGTATCGTGAGATATTTCCGGCAAACATAAAAGAAATGTCTCTTAAAAATTAATAGCACTGGTTATCGGTCTTTGTGATGACGAAGAAAGCTTTTTTTATTTTGTATTAGTGTGAGTGACTTCTTAGAAAATTTTAATATAAAGATCTTTATCTTAAGTATGAAAATATAATAGCAAGAGTTTATTTAGTTTTTGGAATCTATCCTGCCCATTTTGTACTAGTTCTTTGTTTCGCATACCACGGATTTGCATAATACGAAAATTTCACTTATACGGGTGGGAGAGGGATTTCCTGTATTTCTTTAGACTTTTGAATTTGATGGATTCAATATCAATTCCGAAAAAGACTAAATAACTGCTTTATAAAATTTTATCTATTCTGACCTGTTAACACTTACTCAAATTAACTAAAATAAATCTTTAAAAATGACACTCAAGCATAAACAAAAAAGTTAAAAAAATAAAAAAATTTCCCTTTTATCTTTTTAATATTTTTTTTTTTGAAATATAGAACATATTTCTGCGTAGGTATGTCTATAGGTAGATAAAATACAAAAACCAAAAGTGATAATATACAGTAGTTTTTATACAAAAGCATGATAATGTTTTAATTAATCAGCACATAAAAGTTGAAAATAGAGTTTAAAAATGGAACACAAAAATAAAACTAAGGTTCCTATAAGCAGCATAGTCTTCTCTTACAAATCTACAGCTTTTACAGAGAAATGAGATAGTTTATAAGTCCTTATGCAACATGAAATTCGTTCCTTCATCAATGCTGTGCTAAATTCCTGGATGTTTTGGGAAAGGGAAAAGGGGATTGCAATTGATCTCCCAAGAGCATCCCTAATATTCATTATATGCTTAGTGTTTGAATATTTGACTGGCTAATCCATCCTGGTGAATAGCCTCACTTTCTCGAAATTCATCGACCACATGAGCCCTATGTGGACAAGATGCTATCTATAAAATGAAATTTAGGGCCAATTCAATTCCCGGAAATATGAATATATGGCTTCAATATATTAATCCCTATAACTTTCAACACTCACAGAGCCAATGTCAAAGGCATAGAGGTAGATCTATGCACTCATTCAATATGATGTCCGACTAAACTTTGAAACCTCCCCGACTAATAGCGGGCTATTTCTTGGATGTTAGAGAATATATGACGAATCCCACTTTCCCTCCAGATGAAGGTACTCTCAAAATCTGAGATTACGCTAAATCTGAATTAGACCGGGAATATAACTGTCTCTCATTGATCTAAACGTCAAAATTTTCGGCCCCATACTAAACATCATTTTCTGTACATAGAAATTGTAAATCTTTTCTAAACAACAGAAAACAACTGATCTAAAGTGACTTTAGTAAAGAGTAGCACTTTAAACATAGGTTTTTACGGCTTTATGAAGCTCAAAAGAGAAGTGGGGAACTACAACAAGTCATTTCTATCTTGCCATAATGAAAAATATAGATAGATCATTACGACACACATTTTTGTAGCTCTTGGATGACCTTATCGAGGCTTTCTCTGTATAGATCTGGTCACTTTAAACTGTCTTTGCATGTCGCACACAGAAATGAGTCTTATATTAAAGCCTGTAATAATTTGACCTTGAGACTACTCTGTGTCAAAGCTGCAAAATTCTCCTTTACTATCCAAATATTGATAACTGCTTATTACGAACTATAAGGGTTTGAATTTAGACAAACGTTGAAAAAAAACTACGAAAGTCGTCGAGGTGTGCAAACAAACCATGTTTGGAAATGGGTACAGCCATAGAAAAGCATTTTTCTTTAAATGCCCAGTATACACGCACGCATGCATTTATGTAATCGATTCCTTAAGACCTATTTGGAGACGTTATTTTTACCTATTTTCAGTACATTTCGAGAAATTCATATAAACATGCAAATGCTCTTAATTTTGAATCAGAACTTTGTATGATCCGCTATAAAATTTTTACAAAACTCTATTTGCAAATCGTTTAATTAATGCAATAATTAGATTTAAAGTCTATAGCAACTAAAATAATGTATAGCAATGATTTATAGCAAATAAAATGGTTTATAGCAACTAAAATGATCACAGAAATCTATTTTAAATTAATTTTTTGTCAGCTATCCGAGAGACAAATTAAAACATTTTTGAATATGCCAAGCAAATTATTATTTTATTTTTTCGCATAGGTTTTCACCTCTTTAAAAATAAAATTAAAATTTTTTTGTTAAAAAAACTAGTATTTTGTATAAAATTGCGAGAAGGGTTTGAAAATACTTAGCACATTTTGAAGGAAAAAATGCTCATTGAAGTAAAACACAAGTTTTGGAGCCAAAAAGCTTGCTTGATATATTTCAACAAATACTTCTATATTTTGAATTCCGTACAATGACTATTCGAAGAAAGGATTCATACGTATGTTTAAAAATAAAATATACCTTAGGATAAAAACTTTTATTGCTAAAAAGGGCAAAACATTCTACAGACTTTCTTTAGTTTCGATTCAGCAGGAAGACATCCATCATCATAGTTGTCAATAACGAATATGTAGTTCTGGAGCGAACTTTTTATATCTTAACAAATGTAATTTCAATGCATTTCATTCGATTCGGAAGTATAACTGATTTTAAAGGAATACCTTAAGCTTTACAGATCAAATGGTCGATATTTGAACCGAAAAGAAGAGTCTATTTCTGGCTCTAGGACTGACTTGGTTCAAAAATATACCAAGGGGATTTTTCTCCTCTTCATTGCTTTATCAAAACTATGTGATCTGTCAAAAAGTTGATCGAGATATTTTATTTTCATATGACGAGGGGGTATAAAATTTTCTCTTCCTTCCTTACTTTTAAAAAAGGAAATATTCCTACTAATCAAGAATGCTATCTTGAAGCTATTACCTGATTATATATACGTGGTAAGGCTAGTTATTGAAAAAGAGGAAAGATTACACATCCTAAAATTTTGTCCTGGGGAGCAGTTTCTTTTCAAGATTAATTGCCTCGTAAAGATCAATAACACTATTATTCATCAATCTAGGTTCAATATATTGAAAGCAATTTAGCTCTTCGAATGCGCGGCGGAAATTAAGAAGGTAAAGATTTAATGCTTGGAACCCGAAACGCATGACCTTCAGATTCAAGGTCATAATTCGAATGACTTCTAGTCCCATGGTATGAAGTAAAAAGAAACATCCAGAGGAGTCAAATTTAATCACATCAGTATTAATCCTTACATAAAAGTCGTCTTCTATGAATAGATTTTGTCGCACTAGCAATTTCATTTTCAACTCATTACATTTCTTTATTGCAAATTCTAATGGAACTGTAACTCGTTTTGGACTGACTCAGGTTAATCCTCTTTTGTGCAGTTCAAGATGCCTAACCCAAATTTAATCAGACTTATTGGTGTCATTAAAATGAGACACTATAATTGTAGCTGGCACGTAGGTGCTAATTGATTCTAAATTGTTCATTCCTGTATGCTAACAGGGCAATTTAGATGGAATGTATAAATGGAGCAATTTTGTTTCAGAGTTGAGCAGACGTAATAAAATAAGGAATGCCTCTCGTATCTCTAATTAGTAGAAATAGGTTATCCCTGAAAATTGAAAATACATAGTGCTTAGAGACGTTAGTTTCCAGGATAAATCAATCAAGAGAGGTGTCTAGACCGAAGTTTTAATTGTTACGTGCGTGCAATTTTAAATAGTATTACTCATAAACATAATGAAATGATTAAAGCAGTACATTATGAACTTTCCAATGAAGACAAATATCCACGTGTATCGAACATATAAACAAACAAGTAAAATTATTTAAATGTACGGCGTATTACTTCTTCAAAGAGAATACTGAAAATTTATTAAGTTTAAAACCCATGCAATGATGTAGAGTGTGTGAAAGAACGTTTATTCCAATCATATATATATCATTGTGCTTAACAGCGCATATTTAAATTATTTTAATTCCTATGACTGTTTTAGTCGTACGTGTACCTCTAGGAGTATGTACCTCCAGCGATTTCATTTATGAAATAAATTATACCAGAATGACAAATATGTATATACAACCTCTTCACTAATATCCTATTGCGTACTTTTAAGATATCCGACTACCCTAAAATTGTGAATTTTGTCAAAAATTGACAAATTTTATGTATGATTTTATTTTATAGGCCATCTTATAAGCTTTATAAAAAACCAAGTTTATTATTTTCCATTCACTAGAGCAAAAACTCTAGTGTTTTAGTAAAAGCAGATGTCATTACTTTAAGCAAGATTCATACTCTAAAACGCGTTTTACTCGAAATGTGTGTTTTTTTAAATACTCAAACGGGGCCAACAATTGCTAAAAAAGTTTTGAAAATAATTTATTGAAATTTGTTTGGGTGTGTTCTATATAACAGTAGAAGTGATTTAACCTTCAGACTGTTCAATCCCTGTTTTACTACAAAATTCACAGTCCCTTATGTGAATATAATCTCTGTTTTTCTAAGCAATTTCAAACAATAACGAAGATAAAGTACTCTAGTTTTTGTAAAAATTAAAATATATCTTATCCTGAAGGTCATTTCAAAAATGAATAACATAGCAACCCATCAGAATTGAAATATTGGAAATCTGTTCATAAACTTCTGGTACAAGATGGGTCCCGTTTATGTTATTTTTTGTCAATTTTTACCCATTTTTTCTCATTTTCGAAATAATAATTTATTTTCCTATTCTGAATTTTAGCATGTTTTTCTTAAAATGTACTAAGCAAATCTAAAAATCAAAAAAGAAAAACCATATCTTTATCTTTTTTTAAAAAGTTATCACAAGTAGTCGGATACCTTAATACTAGTCAAACGTATCAAATTTGTTTTACACGGCCGTACAGTATCGTTCTGTAGAGCGATATGGCCTTTCGTTGCCATAAATCTGCTTGCCAAATAACCAAGTCAATTGGCAAAGAATCTGTCATAATGATCCTCTGTCAGTTATACCTAAACTAGCACTTCACTTTTCTAAATCCAATATAGCACATTAAATGTAAACTTATAATGGTTGAGTGAGTGTTTATTACCGTCATACTTTAAGTAACTCGAGAGTTATAGGTATCGGACCTCGTAATTTTGAATCACCGTCAAGCGACGATGGCGATACTCAGCTGGCACCTTCTCTCCAAACAATCACACCATACCAACGTGAGAACTTTGAAATATGAGGAATTTAACGTGCATCAGACCTCTCTACGCAAAGGGACTTCAGTAGCATCAAGTCTTGAACCTGGGAATCGACAATGCCGACCTCTAGGCTATTGCGGTGTTTATAAACCTAGAAATTTGCAGGGCTAAATACGCAAGTATGCTGCAGCCTTATTATTCTAAACTAGGGGTCTTCAACCTGTGGGGCCTGGGATGGCCTCTTTGAATGCAATTTAGTGACCCCTCGTTTGAATTTGAGAATTTTTAAAAATAATTCCTTGTTTGCTTTTTGTCGTAAGATACGCCATTTTTTTCTGTCATTCTTGATATTTAAAACATTTCACTGATGTGTTTGATGTACATTTGAGATAAAATTTTCTGCAAATGACGAATTTTCAATAATCTCACTGTATATTAAATAATTTTAAATATAAAAAATCTGACTATATGAATAAAATCTCAGAAATTTTTGGACAAAAGTTGGATTCTTATCGTTAACAGGCTTGCAAAGTACACCCATTGCCATAAAAATTTGCGCACCAAGAAAAAGTCAAAATAAAACGAAATTTTAATTATGTAAATACTACTTTGATATAAGTAAGTGATTAGAAAATAAAAAAATGGATCATTTATTGCAAAAAAAAGTACAAATGAGAACGGAAGTTTTAGTACCCGTGATGAATGCTTCAATGCTGCCTTCGCTTTACAGCGACACACCTCTCCCACAGCTTATGTGATGGTATGGCGCGAATACACGATGCGATACGAGCGGGCATTGAGGCAAACACAAGTTCCATATGATGTCCTGAAATTCCATCCCTTCCCTTACAATCAGTTACATTCTAGTAAAACACAAAAACACTTCCCTTTTTTCATATAAATTTCCTCAGATCGCTGTGAATTTATTGATGTGCCCCGCGAAACATTGTAAATTTATTAATTTCGCCCTCGAGTGCGAACATTTGAAAACCCTATTTTAAACAACGGGTATTTATAATGTAGAAAAAACTCGATTTTACGGCTTGACTTATATATTTTCAGATATAAGTTCATAGTCTAATCCACTTGACTATCGTGGTCTCTACGGTCCATGCTCATAGAGTGTTTAACAGCAATAAGGATTTAAGTATATTACTAAATTGTTTTGAATTGAGTTTTGACATCTATTTTTTGGAAATAAAACTGTGTGTACATCTTTAACTAAATTTAATCTCTAAAAACTTTAAGAAACATAATATTTTAAAATTATTAAAATAAAATGACTTTTCTAATGACATCAAAATAAGATTATAAATGCATAATTGATGTATGATCAATGTGAAAATTCAAAGAATTGAAACGTAGTTTTTTTTACGATTAATATTTTCCTATTTTAGTCATATGAATATATTTTTAAGAGCAATTTAAAAAGCAATGCATTGTGATACATTTTTGAATATTTAAATAATTTACCAATTTTTAAAAAAATTATTTTATTAGAAGACGTTTTGCGAATTTTGACTTTTATATTTGAGATTTAAGATGATTCAAATTTACTTAGTATGGATTTGAGATATCTGAACAAAACTGTAAGCAGATAGTGTTATTTATATATCCAGTTATTACTTTTAATCTACAGATTATGTGAAATATATTATATATAAATATAAATAATATAGATAACAATAAATTTCTGACATACTAATACATTATCACTCGTGAATAAATTATGCTGACCTAAAATATTAAACCTCAATTTAAATATAATCTGACAAAAATTAATACTATAAATTACAGGTAAGCAAATAACCGTAAAATGAATGAAAATGAGAAATTTTTTTTTTCTAAATTATATAAAAAATAATACAAAATAAACACTACAAAAAGAAAAAAAAACATATAAGTGAACTAATATACTTATTTAAGCCCCATCCATGGTCAAAGTTTATTTACGAGATAACCATATCTCGGATGCATCCAAAAAAGGAAAATTTCTCTTCCTTTTTCTTAGTTAATATTCATGGATAAAATTCCTTTTTTTTCTGTTATAGTTAATATTCAATGCCCATACTTGTTTCTAAACTAAACTTAAGAAACTTGAGTCTTAACTTTGTAAATCATAATTAGAGTCTTCAGTTTAACATATTACGTCAATGTTTTTATTTTTTAAGAGTTCGAATTTCGTAAAAGCTTTTATCCACATTTTGTTGATAAATGTAAATGAAAACGGAGTACGCCTGTATTCAGCCGTCATTATTAAGAAAATTATCGGATAAGATCTAAAAATAGTTTTTCAAGAAGTTCTTGGTTCAAGCTATCAAAATTTATGCATCATCTTGTTATAGTAAAATAAGTAAAAAGTTTATTTAAAAAAATGAGTTTTTTGAATAATTATGAAACTTGATGTTACTTTTACATCCTTCTATACTTAACAATTTTGATACTGCATAGTAATACGTTATTGATTTTAAGCTAAGCCGATAAGTTTAATTTACATTCAATATTTTTTATTTGCCCTATTAACCTTATTTAAATTTTGTAAGCACAAGAAACAATTTCTTCTGAAGTTTAACGACTTTATATAAAGAGAAAGTGTTAAAATATTTTTATGATAGATATATCTATCTATTAACACACACAAACTTATTTTTGCTAACATTCTTAATACGGGATTATAAACATAGAATTATTTATTTATTTTTTTTTAAAAAAATTCCATTTAAAATTGCGAGTATAAGAAAAAAAAGTGTTAATTATTAATATTCAAAGAATCTTGAAAATGATTTGTTAGGAAAATAATAAGATTCATATATGCAAAATGTGCAAAAATGCCTGTAGAAAAATTTTCATACTTCAGCCTTCTTTCAAAGCCACAATGCTCTGTATACTCGATCTTATTTGAAAAAAAAGGTGGCACTGAGGGGGCGAATCACGTAACTTTTAATCTGCAGTTAAGGGTTTAACTACAATCATCCCTGTTTCTTAGATTCGGATGATTTCGGAATGTGGTACTCATTGATAACGAATCTTCCATGAAACTTGCGACAAGTATGATTCCTTTTTTTAACACGTTTTTTTTTTAGCTCTACCTGTATGTAACGGAATATTTGAACTCGATTTTTACTCACTTTAAAAGGTCAGATTAATTCGAAAATTTTGCATATTTGTCAAAGACTGTTGACAATACAATAATTAAATAATATTGTTCCATTGTTCTGATTAGGATCACCAGGATTTACGATTTTCCATTTCCAGATTTGGTGACTAATTCTAGATTCCATTTCCAGATTTGGCGACTAATTCTAGATTCCATTCCAGATTGGCGACTAAAAATTAGGTTATAACACACAAAAAAGTGTTGTTTATGGGAAAGAGGAGAGGATGCTTCAGCGATTTCTCAGTTCGAAAAACTATAACTATCATTTTCTTAAGAATTCTATTAATAGTGCACCCTGTGCGTCGTTTTAGGATGAATTGATTGATTAATTATTAGCACCACATTTTAAAGGAGTATTGACGAAGAGCCTCACGATTTTAAACTAGGAACAAATGACAAGGCAGACACTTGTGTTGGCACCCCATTTTCGAAATTTCCTCAACCCGCTAATGTGAAGATCGGACCTAGACATATTCAACATATATCGGCCAAAAAACTGCTGAATATTTTTTTATACAGGATACTAATGTTGAAGCAATATGTTACATAATTTTAGTATTATAATTATTTTTTTTTTGCATTTTAATGAAATAAAGCATAATTTGGTTGATATAAAAGAAAACTGATGTTTTAATATTTATCGAATAACACCAGAAACTTAAATAAACATTTTGTAATTTTTTTAAAAAAAAAACTATAGTATTGCTTTAAAATTAAATAAAGCTTGAACTGGATGACATTATACACGCAAGCATTTAAATGAATTATTACATATTAAAGACTGCTTTAGGGCTATTAGTGATAAACAGAAATTTTGAACCCCGGTCAAATGTGAAAAAAATGATACCACGTTGATATACTTCTCTCCAAATTTCCATACAACGCCAATGGGAAGTTGATAATTTTGTAGTTTAAAATGTAAAAAAAGGTAATTTTTAAATGACACCAAGCCAGCACGGTCACGAGTTACAGATTGTGATTACATTGCTTTGCACAACCACCAAACATTTTCTGAAGGCTTCTTTTTTTAAAATTTAAATGATTTTTATTAATGTTAGAAAATCATTTATTGTGGTAACAAATGGGGAGTGTTCTTCATCCTTTGTTCTTAATGTAATTTTTTATCAACTGTACAAATTACTTATTGTTTAAAATGCATAAAAAAAAACTCCCTCCACTTCTTAAATAAAGATGTTTGCACACTTCACTATTTTTTTTTCTTTTTTTCCCATTTAACTCATCATAAGTTTTTTTACAATCCTTAACTGAAGTTTACGGCAACTATTGTTTGAAGTTGTCGAATAATTAAGTCAGTTTTAAACGCACCTCTGCATTTGAAGTAAATGTTTATAAATAACGTCTGAAGCACAATTTTCTATTGATTCAAGACACTTTAACTAGTTTAAAAGGTACGACGAGACTTTTATATTTAAACTTCTCTTTTTATCTATAACTTGTTTTTTCCGTCTTTATAACAAAGGTTTTTTTTTTCTTTCAAATAAATCTTTTTTCTTGCTTTTCATTCGACTAGACTTATTAATTTATTATATTAAATTTGTTTTCCAGTTTTTTTTAAGCATATTGATTTTAATGACTTTTTACTTATTCCGTTTTTAAGTTTATGCTAAATAGTTTCTATCTTTAGCAACACTTTTTTTTATAATGTAAACCTAAATATCCATCTACTGCCCAGAAGAAACATTGTTTTCTAAAGATAAATTGAAAGGCTATTGTAAAATATAAATAACTCGTTCAAGTCCTCTACCTATTTTAATTTAAATTTCCCATTCATTTCTTAAAATATGCAAATTTTCTTATTTTTCGGATAATTTTCTAATTACCATTTTCTTCCTTACTACGAATGCTCAATTATTATACTGTCATTAGTATACCGTGTTTTCCGAATTTTTACCCGATCAGTTTTCTAAAACAGAAATTATTTTTAATAACCGTAACACACCTCATTTTTTATTGAGGGTTTTGTTACAGTGAAGAGGCTTATTATCGGAGAGTCTTATTTACAATATATATTTCGAATAATTTCTTAGGTTTAGAAGAATATGGATCATAACATTTTGAGCAGAATAATGTTCAACAAATATTATCAAATGATCTGATACATTGTTAGCCACACTCATTAAAGAAATGTAGTAATTTTACTTAAAAATATTTACATAATTGAATTTTAGAATTTTCCTTAAATCAGTGCTTCTCAAAATTTCAATGTTTGCGACCCATTATTCAATCAGAGTATTCATTTGGCACCCTTCCATATAATAATGTGTTGAATTCAATGATACTATACTTTGAAACAATATCTACAACACGACTTTAATCTCTTAAGTGTCACCGTCGTATATAAACGCCCCACTCAGTCAAATCATTAATTGCACCGGACGTATATATACGTCTTCCAAAAGTACAATCTTTTCCGTGCACTTCTTTCTATAAAAAATTCCGAAGGCTTTGGAATGCAATAAAAGGACATTCGTAATGTTTGCGAAGGATTTACTTATTTCAGGGAATTTTCTTAGTGTGAATTGCCCCCCCCCCCCAGTGGCGTAACGTACACCCTCGCAACCTACCCGTTCCGGGAGCAGTGACTCCAAGGGACCCAAAGCTTGACTTAATCTAAATACATATATAGTTTTGGGGCTCAAAACCTGAGTTTGCAGTGGGGCCCTGATATCCTAACCCCCCCCCCCAATACATCACATCCACGTGTCTACGTGGAAAACGGTGGCATTGGAAAGCGAATCGCCTAACTTTAAATCGATAATAAACAAATGAATTTTAAATTGCACAAATTATCAAGACAAGTGTTAATTTGGCAAGCCTATGGGGTCACAAGTAATTATAAAACTTGTTCTTAACTTAGTATTCTTAAATAAATTGTAAAATACATTGTGCAGTACTGATACATTTAAAAGTGCATTATGTCACAGTAAATGTGTATTTTATTTTTTATTATGTCAGAATGTATTCTGTTTGTTTACTTTCAGTAAATAAATAGTTCTTCTTAAATAATTTTTTGTTTGCAACATTTCAATATGCAGGCCCCCCCCCCCTTGTAAGGATGTAACGCACCCTGAGGGAACGCATCCCACAGTTTGAGAAACGTTGCCTTAAATAATTAAAACAAGATATTTATTATTTATATACATCTTATTAATAATACACAAAATGCTCATATAATGTTTATTATTTACAACATTTTTTTTCTATTTCAAGACTAACCCGACACACGCACATAAAATATATGACAAATATCGGGCCCTTTATATTGCTAAGATATCAGGTTCTTCATATATTTTTCATGAAGATCTGACCGAAAGACTTTCTGGAAGACATACGAATCTCACAAATATTTATTTATTATCGATAATCCTAGACGACTTATTATATAAAAAATAGCTTATTTACTAAAACATATAGGTAGAAACAACAACACACGATCTAGCTTATGATGGACAAATATATATATATATATTCTCTTTTAATCCATAGATAGCTTATATATATTAGATTCTGCTTATCTCTTGAACCACATGTTTTTTAATTTGCTAATTGGTTGGATTCAACAGCTACTCACAATGTTTGACGTCTTATAAGTTTTCTTAAGAACATAAGTTACAGTAAAAACTGTATTCCCTTAAGCGGTTAAATAAAGTTAATTATAACAAACGCGATGTTTCGGAGAGTCAAGGCCAAGCATTTACTTCAATCATAAAAAGGTGTGACACAAAAAACGAGACTAAGTGTATAACCTGAAAAAAGAGTGGAGTTGGCCACCACAGTTTCGGTGACGTCCTCCCACGCACCCCCTCTATCCATGTAGCCAGATTCTCCTCAATCGACCACGCCAGTTGAGAGAACTATGTCACATTGACTAAACTCATGCAACTGCATTCTGCCGGGAAAATGTAGAATCAACATCAGGTTTCTTGAAAAACTTAAGAGATCAGCCACGAAAACATTTCGAATATTAATCGATTCTTATGCAGATGAAACTTCGCTTCTTGCACATGTGTTTGAATGGTATAAGAGGTTTTCAGGGTGAAGGGTCAGTGTAAAAAAGGATGAACCTGCTGAGCGCCTAAGGTCAGCGATCATGGACCAAAACATTGCCAAAATTCGTGATGAGTGATTTTCCACTCACGTCGATGGCAAGACTGTTAATCAATACTACTGCATTGAAGCACTATGAAAACCTCGAGAAAAATTTAGGGGGGAAAGACCAGAATTAGGGATTGATGGATATTTGTTGCACCAAGACAGTGCACCCACTCACACAGCCCTATCTGTCAAGCAGTTTCGGACCAGAAAAAATATAACTGTGATGAGGCGTCCTCCTTATTCACCTGATTTGACCCCATGTTACTTTTTTATCTCCTACAGTTAAATATTGTTTAAAGGGAACCCATTTTACCTCAGTTTATTGTTCACTGGACCATTATAATTTTAGTGTTTCTGAATGCATCTTTAAGTAAGTTATGTTTACCTTACAATGGATATAGAACTACTATTCATTATTTTCAATAGGATTTCGCTCAGTATTATAAAGAGAAAGGGGAAAGGTTGGAGGCCCTATTTCTTTATATATTTTTAAAAGCTGTGTTCTAAGTCACCAATAATTATAATACTGCAGTATACATATTTTTATGTTTCCAATATCTGGGTTTCTTGATTTTATCTTTGGTGTTCATTCATTCAATTTCTCTGGCAGGAAATAACAAAACGATATATTACATATATAACGTTACCGCTTACACATTATTAAAAAATACAATTCATCTTTTGAACCAAATATTTATAATGTATTACTTACCAGGGAATTTTTTTCTTAGCAAAGGACTGTCATCCTGTCTATGTCCTGAGAGCAAAGGGGAAGCACCGATAGGAGTACAATCAGCCGCCCTATCTCCGTTTTCAGGACTACATTGAAAATGAAACATACATAATATTTTCATGCTCATAAAAAGAAACATATATTTATTTTATATATATTTCAATGTAATATTCCATACACATAAAACATGTAAAATATGTATTGAACAGTAAGGTATACATACTATTTTATGCACATGAGACATATATGATAATTTTGTGTATTAAAAGTATGTATATTTTAACGTATAACGGCCTTAAAATATTAGTATGCTAACGTAATTATCTATGATGTATTATGGGTATTTGCATATTGAAAGTTAAATCACACACATTAGTTTAAAAAGGCTTGGAAATTAGTTTTTTGCAGAAATGAATACGATTATTACAATAAAATTTTTAAAAAAACTACTTCAATGCAAATTGGAACAAAAAAATTCCTACGGATTTTACCGAAACAGACTGAACTGATTGAAATATTGTCGGACTTCAATTTTACAAACCTCCATTTGGCGAGTTTATCAATTTTACATATTTTCTTATAGAAACAAAGGAATAAAATTGAAGGATCATTCTCTATTTAACAAAATTTCCAAATAATGAACTTTGGGGAGGGGGGATTTAGCGACTTCGTTAAATAGAGGTCAAACTGTAATTTGTTTCTTTATGCAAATCCTCTTTTTTCCGGTATTATGGGCAATGCTTCTTTGATTACTTAACAGAATGATAAATTGTATTTAACAGAGTGATATGGAATAATTCTGATAATTTTAAATATAGTTGAAATTACAAGGTACATATAAACAATTTATCAAAAGAGAATTATCCTTTGTTCAGTACTATAACATCATTAATCCGTTTTCAAGGAATGCATTTATTTACTTTTCTAAATTAATCTCAATAGACAAGAAAATATTATAATTTTATATATTTATATAGATTTAGATTTAAATCTTGAACAATTAATTTAGTGGACCTGAAACGGATTAGAATTAGATGATTTAAGATTTATGAAAATAGAACTGACTAATGACGTATACTGAGTTAAATACCATATTAAGGTAAGAAACAAAACTGCAAATGTGTTAAATAAAAGTACATTATTCAAATAAACTCTCTGAATTTAAGTAACTTTTAAGAAATGCGTATTATAATATAAATTCTCCTTCATGTCTCTGAATATACACTAGTAATCCAAATTAGAAAATTTGCATATTTTGTCAAATTTCATGAACAGAATTAAACGAAATGTAGAAATGCTGCTTCAAAATAAAGATGTTCATCTTGTACGTCGAATATGTAAGCGTATACGTTTGTTTGAGCGGAGTTAGTTGAGGAACATGATTTATGAGTGCGCGCTCCCTTATTAACATTTCATT
The DNA here is from genome assembly GCA_019973975.1 of Trichonephila clavata. Lineage (NCBI taxonomy): Eukaryota > Metazoa > Arthropoda > Arachnida > Araneae > Nephilidae > Trichonephila > Trichonephila clavata. The sequence goes on along the minus strand of BMAO01008448.1, from coordinate 9,159 downwards.
CCTTAGCGCACCTCGTGGAATTTACCAGTGTATATTGTGACTTTATACCAATTTCTTTGTATTAAAAAATATACAATAAATATATTGTATAAAACAATATACATAAACTTTTCATTGTTTCATTTCAAATTAAGGGATAAGTGATACAAGGGTGATAAAAATAAGAATAAGTTATTTATAAGACTTTCTAAATATTAATTCTTTAATTGTATAAGTATAAATTCTTCTTTATCGAATAATAGTTACAATATTAGTTTTGTTATTATACTTTAAAAGATTTAATTTGAAATGTTTCAAATTGTGAAATTATTGGAAAATATTTTTAGTTAAAAGGCCAAATTTCCTATATTCATCTATTTAAATAAGGCCGTTATTTTCGCAATGCAACATTTTATCATTTGTTATACATTACTTAACTATACTATTCATAATTTCGAAATACACAAGAAGAGATGTTTTAATGAAATCTGAAGAAAAATTCCAGCATCAAGGATATGAAATATATAATGAAGGAAACACTTTCTACTTAATCCTTCCTCACATTAAATATTAATATTCCAAATTTGCCGTAGTTTCGAATTTACTGAATGGTTCAAGTTGCATTATTTCATACACATGTGTGCATTTCTCCATTTAATTTTTATTTAAAATTCATTTCTAGATTTAATTCATAAGGGGACGCATTAGCATTTTAATTACTAATTTAAAACTGTAATTTTATTTTCTAAAATTATTTCTAAATGAAAATGTGATTTATTCTTCTAATAAATATTAGTGTTTGTTAAAACGTTTTTTAAAAAATATTTTTTTAAGTGAAAGTTTTAGATGTTCCGAAAAAGAAAATGAAAAATAAAGGAAAAACTTACTGATGTCGCTCTTGCAATGCCTCTTTGCTATTAGCTGAAATAAAAATATATATATATATATATATATATATATATGATAAACTGGACTAAATACTGGAAAAATAAGTTAATGAAATAGATATGAAAAATGTCGGTTTTTATAGAAGTAAAATAAATAAATACAGAATAAAAAATTAATCTTTTGTTACGTAAGAAAAGGTAAATATACAAAATACTTATCTTGATACAATGTAATGCAGTATTATTAAGTACAAATTGAAAACTGAAAATAATTTGAAAATTTATATAAAGGAAAATTGAATACCAAATTATATTCCCTTGCATATAAAATGAGTACTATTGTTAGATATAAAAAGAATCCGTATTGTATAGATATAACGGTTTGTAGATAGCAAGTATTTTCATCGAAAAATATTTCTTTTTCAAAAGTAAAATTTATTTCATTTGAGGGACTTATAATAAAATAAAAACCGAAATTCTATTGTGTTATTACGGCGAGTTTAAATTTGTCTAGAACAGGGGTAGGCAACATATTTCGGCTCACGGGTCACATTTTGAAATTAGATGATACCGGGGTGCCACAACTTTTTAAAAAATGATTTAATTCATTATAAAAAATAAATATAAGTTAAATAGAATAATGGAAGTTTTATTTATTGTGCTAATTACGTATGGTTTCTAACAGTAAGCGCATGTAATTTTATATAGAATAAGTTTAAAGAAACAAATGTATCATATCATGCTTTTCTCCTTTTTTTTTTAAATCAGGAGATTTTTTAATTAAATTCCAATCACAATCATTAGTTTTATGTCAGTCAAATTTACTCTTGTTGATCTTCAGACAAAAAAAACGTTGCTCATAAACATACGTTTACTAAATAAATTATAAAGAAAATTTTCTCCGATAATTTCTTCATACACGCAAATTTTTCAGCTGACAAAGATTTGTAAAAGTCAGTGTCATAACTTTACAAAATTTCCTCATATTGTAATCTGACTTTAAGTAAGTAAGTTCAAGCTGTAGTTCCTCAGGGGCTGTATCAATATCAGCAGTACTGGGATAACAGATCATATTGAATTTAAACTCAATTTTCTTTCAATTTTGAAATCTTCTTGTAACTTCGTCCTCCAAACTCTGCTGGTGATCTATTAGTAGAAACACTTTCAGGTTGTTTGTTTTACTAATAATGTAAAATAAAATACGAATCTTTGATTGCGCACGGATAAGAAATCTCGGTTCAAAGAGGATTTCCTGACTGCCCTGGCAGGCCGTACAAAATCTCCTTGTGGGCCATCAGTTGCCAAGCCCTGATCTAAACTTTAATAAAGCGATTTATAAGCAACATGCGGTCCATTGGCGGTGATCCTCATAATTCTGAGCCAAGGTCCGCTAACAGCACTACATGTTTAATTATAGCAAATAATTTTAAAAAGTCTACACTTAAAAATTTATTAGAAAGCCTGATTACCAATGCGAAAAAGAGATATATTATATTAACCCATTAAGAACCCTTGGCGTGTTTACGTCTTGCTGAGCTGGTGCCCTTAGTGCTTTGGAAGTGTATACTCGTCCTTTCAAAGTAGGACCTTTTGCATAGTGCTAGTCTAATTAAAACTAGTCCTATAGCTTTGGAATACAATAAAATGACAATGGCAGTGCTTCTAATGAATTTATTTATTTCGGAGAAATTGTTGGGAAAATTTAAAAGGTATATTCCAGGAACGGTGAAGTTCATAGCTAAGCAGTGTTTATTGTTTTTTCGTTTGATGTGCTCTTTTCTATGATATATTTGCTCTCCTTTTTGCTTACCGCTAGCAATAGGAGCTTTTTAATTTTTTTTTATACGAATAAGTCTGACAACTGGATATCTTGTACGCTATCAATGAACTGAATGGAATTCTGGTTTATGAGTTTACCATGTTTAAGGATATATCGCACAGCAGATAAGTAATAATTTTTTTTTATTATACTGTAATTCTAGACATTACACTTTGGTATTTTTGAATTATTATTTTATCTTTTTTTTTAAAGTGAAGGTAAGCAATTTTTAGGTTGAAAAACACGCTTCTTCTTTCCCCCAATAAACAGCGAATAACGCGCCTGTGCGAAAAATTGTAGCATAGGGGGTAGATTTCTTAGTTTTTCATCGGCATTTAAAGGGTTTAAAACCAGTTTGGGTTGGCAGCATTTTTAAAATTTAATCATATCATCTTACATTATTTATCTGTGCACTTATGACGGGTTCTATCCTCGAGCTTTTGAAAATGCTCTTGGAGAAATTGTTCTCTTTCTGTGGTTTGAGTTTGAAACCACCTTCCGTAGAGATAACTTAATTTCATGCTAATGAGAGGACTATTTAAACCCTGGCAATGGGTGTGTTAGAATTAGTCGCAAGTCGTTAGTCCTTACACTATCATTCAAGCAAGAACTGCCGTTCGGAAAATAGCAAACAAAAAAAGAGAAGTAAATTGAAAGAGGACTGTAGCAGCTTAGAAAGATCCGAGAAGTGATTTACAATCGAACCAAGAGATAAGTGTCTATTTGATAATCGTATAAGCTTAAAGTAGGAAACTAATTATGATTGCTCCCACGGTTGTTAAACTTGAATTAATCATAAGTTGATCAGTCATGAATAAAAAGTAAGTATTTTTATAACACTGTATATTTCTTCGGTGTCCCATACTACATCTAAAGCCACCGGGTTGCGATACACTTTCAGTATTTTACATTTACAATATTCTTGGCGTGGTAAAAAAATTATGTTTATTTTTTATGTTAGGAATTGCTACAGAATTGTTTCTTTCTATGATTTAACAAACAAATATTTTTTCAATTCCTACTATTAGTTCACACTTTCGAACATTTATATATTTATATTGTTCACAAATTTTGAATTTTCAATTTTGGATGACAATACAGTAATTTAATTATAATTAATAAAAATTAATTGATTAAAACTAATTATTCAAAGAATTACAAATACAGCTTCGTTGGCATCATTTTTGGCAACTTAGCGACCACTTTGGCGACTTGTGTCAAAACTTGAAAAGGTTTTTTCTCAAATTTTAAAGCTCTCACATTTGAGATGAAATTTTCTATACACTATTGTTTTGGGTAACAATACGATAATTTAATCATAATTAATTAAAAACTAATTGACTGGAATTAATTTTTTAAAGAATTACAGATACAGCCACGTTGGCTTCCTTTTTAGCGACTTGGGTCAAAACTTTAAAATATTTTTTTCTCACGTTTCAAAGCATTCAGTTGAACTGAAATTTTATATACACGATGGATGACAATACGATACTTTAATGAAAATTAATAAAAATTGCTCCTTAATGTTGAGATTCTGTCATATGTATATACATGTTTATATTAATTGTAACTATTTAATAAAAAATAACTAAAATAATTTTTTTTTTGTTGATCCAAGTAGAAATTGACTTAATTTGTTTATATTACTTGTTTTTATAAACGTGATATTTAGATACAGTTTTTTAAAAACATTTGATAAACTATTAATGACATATTTCCAGTACTTCAATGCTTCTGGTGGCGTATTTCAGTCAAACTTAAAACTTTCTAGTTTCATTTGGCATAATCAGTACACCCCGTCATTTCGAACAACGTCGAGATGACAAAATTAACATCAGAGTTGCAATCTCAATGTCCACAGTCACTCCAAGTTACAGTGAGAACTTTCTGCCTCGACAGATTTAACGTATTTAATGTGCATCGGCTGCACTACATGACAGACTTTGGAAGTACAGAGCACGCATCCGACATTCAATGGTTATGAGTCTGTTATCCAATTAACCAGACCACTACCATCGAAACTGTTAACGGAAGATATATGAAAAATTGTGTTTGACTAGTGAAATGTTATCTGTGTTAAGTGGAAAATGAGATAACTGATTTAGAGACTTATGGCCAAAGGCCGCATGGGTGCTATTTAACTCATAGAAGAGTGGAATAAATTTTCTGTGATTGGAGATCATCAAAAAGCATGGGTGTTGTTTATAATATGCAATTAATTCCATTTATATGGATTATAATTATGATAATGAAAGATTGTACAAGTTAAATAAGTAGACGAATTTATGAAATAAAATAATAATCATGATTGATTCGATTTTTGTATTGTTAAAAGTACGTAATTGTAAGTTTTTGTTAGTAATTTTTTTTCTATATTATGGAATTGTTAGTATTCATTCTTGAGAAACAAATATATATATATTGATTTGAAATAATTATTTTTATTGCTTTAATTATAATTTAAATTTTGCTTTTATTAATAAAGATTGTTAAAAGGGAAGAAAATTTACTTTTTCAAAAGTACTTCGTGTGTTTGCAACATTTTGTATATCGCGTAGTAAAGACTATGCGGGTAGTAAATGATGAAAAAAATCACATTTAAATCTTTATATCAAATAAACGTAAGTCTCAAAATCAAATTAATTATTGTTACAGTTAAATATAATAAATTTTTCTAAAAGAGTCATGTCACATTTTTTTGTGTTTTCAAATCTTTCGATCTTGAAAGCTTCATGAAAGTATTCAGAAGTAACCAGAAGAAACAATAATTCCTTTAATTGATGTTATTTAGAAATTAAATGTAGAATAATATGAAAAAGAGTCAAAAATAAATAAAGAAGCTTATGGTCATGAAAGTTGCTTCAATATTTATGACCTTGTGTATAACGCTCAGATTACTTTTACACATCCGTGTTTTAATAGAAATGATAAAGACTTAATTAACACAGTTTGATTTGTTTAATTACATTGATTAAACGACTTCAATATTCCAATTCAATGCAGAAATGAGCTGGCCTGGGACAAATATTTAATTGATTATCCTATAACATGCTTTGGCTGTGATGAGTTAAGCGATTTTTGGTTGAGAGTTTCTAGAATAGTTCGTAAGTAGGAGTAAAATTAATGACTTCTTAAAAATTTTAAACAGGAGTGGTGAAGTTTGTTTTTGATTATTTTGATCTATATCTGGATGATGTAGGGTTGAAATAGAAGAATCGCTCGTAAACGATCAGGGGAACCATTACAGATAAAAGTACTTCAATAGAATTTATTCGAATCATCTTAGGTTTAGACAGTATATCAAGACTATCAAGAAATCATCAGTTCGAAAAACAATTGTTTTTTTTTTCAGATTTAAATTACTGCAAGAGCATCTAAATTTAAGGGACATTTTGTTGAAACCGAAAAATGTGCGTTTGAATGATGGCTATGATATGAAGTCGTATCAACACATTGAAGACATCGTAAATTATGTTTTAAAGAGAAAAATATCTCTATTACAGATTCATACAGTTTTTACTTTAAGAAAGTCAATAGTTTGAAGAAGTATAAATGTAGAGGTAGCAAAGTGGAATGCTACTGAGCTCATTTGCGACAATCTTTCTAGATTGATGGGGAGGGGATGCCCAAACGAGAATCAAAAACAGTTGAGTGATTAAACCGTTACGTGTGGAATACTGCCCTGTCTAATATAATCTAATATATCTAAAGAAGTTTCGTTTAACTGTAAGTCAGCTCTGATTAGTAACCTGAAGACCTTACCACAGAAAGTCATAATTCATTACAAGATATTTAACGACGAAGCTAAGCTTAAGTGTTTGAAAAATAATTATTATACTTTCCATGCCACATATTTTGCCTGCCTTGCTCTGTGAGAAATTAATATTACTATATGGCAGCGTTTCTCAAACTGTGGGGCCTGACCTCTAGAGGGGCATGAAAACCCAACAAAGGGCGCGCGAGCATATTAAAAAGTCGAACACAAAAGATTATTTCAAAACTTATTAATTTACTGAAAGTAAACAAACAAAACACGAAAAAGACTTAAAAAGAAATAAATACACATTTACACGGATATAATATACTTATAAATGTATAAGTACTGCACAATGTATTTTATAATTAATTCAGCAATACTAAGTTAAGAACAAGTTTAATAATTACAATTGACGTTATGGGATTGTCATTTATAAAGTTATATACAAAAACATTTATCTTGATAATTCGTACGGCTTAGAATTAATCCCTCTACTTGCCTTAAAGTTACGCAATTCGCTTCCTAATGCCCCCGTTTTGCACGCACGCGTGCGTATGTGATGTATTGGGGGTGGGGGAGAGGGAATGAAAAGGAATGAAAAAGCAGATCCTCTGAAGTAAGTAAATCCTTCACAAACATAGTCAAGGTTCTTTTATTGTCTTCCAAAGCCTTCAAAATAAATTTATGAATTGCAGTACGCAGAAAATATCGTACTTGGAAAAGACGTATATATACGTCCGAGGCAATTAATGCTTTGGCTGAGCGATACGTTTATATAAGCTGGTGGCGCTTAAGAGGATAAAGTCGTATTGTAGCTATAACGTCAAAGTACATTATTGTTGAATTCAATACATTGTTATTGTATGAAGGCGGGTGGGATAAAATTATGATTGAATATTGGGTCGCAAACATTGAAAGTTTGCGAATCACTGCTATATGAACCATAAGAATAACCAGAACGGCGAATAAATGTTGCTTAATTTAAGATAAAATCTCCAATTTCCAATCAGTTTTTATTTTTTCCAGTTATGTAGAATTTGTTCGCATTAGAAAGTTTATTTTGATGAATTAATCTCCTATACATTTCAGCATAGTTACACTTAACAAAGAAACACATTAAACACTTTTTTGTGGAAAATACTTTTTTTTACATATTTTGTGTTATTGTATTTCTTTTACAAATGATGAAATCGAAGTTGAATTAATGATTACAGAATAACTGCTTTATTTTCATCATTCTGAATTCATTTTTGATTTAAACTGAGATTTCGCTTATAAAAGCTTAAATTTGTCACGATACCAAAATATAACTTTAATAGGTATTTGCTTGTAATACATATCGTTTCTATTAACCTATTTTGAACTTTATCAATCCTAGACTATGTATCATTGTTCTGTTTATTTTCAGTTTTCAGAGCATATTAAATTTTAAAGTCTTGCATAATTTCTAAATATAATATTGTATATCTTTAGATATTAATGTGCAATACAGTGAATTGTCATATAAAAATGAATGTTACTTTGTATCCTACAAATTACAGTATATATTTTTAACATTTTTTTTTCTCTTTTGCGGGCAATTCCATTGAAAATTTGGTTTATGTCTCAACTTTTTCTCAGCACATTACGTGAAAATTGAAGTGAAAAAAATGGAATAACAAAAATAAATAAATAAATAAAATAAAGCATTTAAAGTCTTTACCTTTCATTCGACGTCGTAAAACTATTGCCACTGCAGTTGTAAGAAGGATAATGAGAAGAACTCCTATGCCTCCGGATATTCCAGCAACGATAAGTAAATTTTCTTCTTGAAGTAGCAACTGTACCCATCCCGCGGGGGCTGAAATGAAAACAGGAAAATTCTGATATCAACCGAAAAAACACAGAAATATGATTACATTCATTTTAGTAAACGTAGTAAAAATTTAAGTTAAATTTTATGCAACTGATTTTTAGAATTTACCACTTCCCATTGAATTTCTTGATATAACTTTATACTTACTTTTATTCCATATTTATCTTTCTTCATATGAAGAAACCAATTAAATAAATATATTCTTTCTGTGGTATATCTTTACGTGAAACATATCTTTTAAAAAATTGTTCTCAATATATTTCTTTTAAATATATATATATATATATATATAGTACTCCTTTGAGAATATTATGGTATATGAAATATAATGGATTATTGTTTATAAAAATACTTCTATGATTTTAAAATTCATTTTCATTTTAATGGTAGTGTATATATTATTAAAGTATATCGTATGATATGTTGTAATTAAAACAAGAATGATATTATTTAATTCCTGAAAAGCAGAGAAATTCTTTCAAACTGTTGTTATAATCTTGATAATCTTTAGAACACGAATCTTAAAAATATATTAAAAATACCTATTTATATTTATAATAAATTTAACTTTAATTATGTGATAAATGCTAAAAAATTGTATCTAAGATAATATTTTTAGACTAAAAATTTATTAAATTTAATAATTTTCTTTAAGAAATAAAATTATTTAAGGAGAACCCCCTTCCCTTCTATCAACACATTTTGACATATATATTAAAATGTTTTATTGAACAAAAGTATATTGATAATTTATAATTTTCTTTAAGAAATAAAATTATTTAAGGATAACCCCCCCCCTTCTATCAACACATTTTGACATGTATATTAAAATGTTTTATTGAACAAAAGTATATTGATAATT
>BMAO01008447.1:0-29583 GCA_019973975.1 Trichonephila clavata | reverse complement strand
TTGTGTGATGTTTTCCGACGAGTCCAGGTTTAGTTAACAGTCTGATTCTCGCCGGACTTTCATATGGAGAGCGCCAGGTACCCGTTACCACCAAGAGAACACCATTGAACGACACCGTTACGGTGGTGCAGGATGGCTCGTTTGGGGAGGAATTATTCTTGGTTCCAGAACTGACCTGCATGTTCAGAGTGTAACGATGATTGGCCACATCTATCGGGATGTCATTCGGGAACAACATGTACGTTTGTTTAGGGGTGCCATGGGTGCTGAATTTCTGCTTATGGATGACAACGCCCGTCCTCACCGTGCAAACATTGTAGATGAATGCCTTCAATCGGAGGATATCACCCGTTTGGATGGCCAGCATACTCACCGGACTTGAATCCAATAGAGCATGTGTGGGATATGCTTGGCCGACGAATTGAAGCCCGTCAACCCCCTCCCACCTGTCTACCGGAACTTCGGAGGGCATTGCTTAATGAGTGGTGTAATATTCCCCAATATCAGATTGATAATTTGATACTCAGCATGCGTAGGCGTTGTAAGGCCTGTATTGCATCGTCCGGGAGACATACTCCGTATTAACCATCATACTAACCATGTTATACTGTTTTTTGTAAATAGGTTCTTTTTTGAAATTTGCTCCAGGGAGTAAAAATCGCAATTTTTATTAATTATGTCAAACAAATAGCATCTTTTTTGCTCTTTACCTTTTGTTTAATAAATAGACTTTACAAATAAGTCAAATTTGTTTTGCTTCTGTCTCTTTCTTTGCCTGAACTTCATTAGCCTTAATTTATGGACATGAGTGTAGCAAGTAAGTACCCAAAAATTAAACATATATTAAATTCAACCAGCGTCGGTTATATACAGTGGACCCCAAAAGTGTTCGTTCACTTGCATTTTCCTATAAAATTTATTGTTTTCGACTAATAAAAATTAATATATTGGAATTGGATTTTTTTTATGATATCTGCAACTTATTCTTAATAGAATGACATAATTGTTTTTTTAAAAATGATATTACTATTATTTTTAAAAATTAATAATCAAAAATCTTTTGAAAAATTACGCCACAAAAGTCTTCGTACACCTAAACAACAAGATATCAATCATTGGCATGGCCAAGTAATTTTAGCACGTTTTTCACATGTTGTATTTTACAATAATGCAATTAATGAACATTTTACTAACAGAAAGTAGTACTGTACCACTCCTCTAAATGTACTACTATTGAGCTGAAAAGAAATAATGACACAAATCTGTAAATTTACTAGGTAAAATTTGAGAAAATTTTGTTATAAACTAGAGAAATTCAGGAAAATTTGTAGGAAAATTCGGGAAAACTATGGGAAAATTTAAGTATGATTCGGCTCATCTAAGGCACAAATGCGACCTAATGCCGAAAACCCGAGGTCAATTGGTTGCTTATTGGCTGAGAAAAAGGTACGACAAAATATGGAACGAAGTCTAAGACGAAATTTGCGTCCTAATAGCGCTTTTGTTCCACTACGTGAAAAACGCGCTAAAAATCTCAAATTAGCTTTAAATATTGTATTTCTTTCTTACTTTAGTACTTAGTAGGATATCTTTTAGTGTCTACAATAACTTTTAAATGTTTTGGTATAGATTTAATTAGTTTTTTGTAATTTCTGCATCGGTTTTCCTCCATGCTTCTGTTATTATTGTTTTTACTTCCCATTATGTGTTTATATGTCATGTTTTCTTTTTTTTTAAATCAAATTCTCACCAAATATGTTCTACTGGGCTAAATAAACTGATTTAGGGGGGGGGGGGTTCAAAATTTTGGATAGTTATAGAGATAGCAGCGGCGTACATTGAGAGCAGAGTGCTCGGCGTCATTATCCTGTTAAAAAATGAAGTAGTCTCCTATCACCAAATTTTCGCCGGATAATTTAAAATTTCACTTTAAAATATTTAAATAGAGCTGATGAATCACAATACCATCAAAAAATACCAAATTACCTTATTTTGAGGCCGATTTACACCTCTACGCAAGAACACTTCCTTCTCCATGGTTCATTGATCCAATTTGATTATTGGGATTAAGTTTCAGAAAATTCAAAATTGACAGCAAATTGATTGGGATGACGTAAAATTAAACATTTTTGATTCTGATGGGCATATAATAGTTTGTAAATGAAAAAATGAGGAATTTAATCCCATGAATTTATGTGGAACAAGAACTTCTCCACTTCCATGCTTCAGCAATGGAGGTGGAGAAGTGTCGGTGTGTGGAGGCGTGCTTGCGTGAAGTTCTTGCGTGTAAATCGGCCTTAAAATTAGGTAATTTGGTAATTTTTTGATGGTATTGTGAATCATTAGCTCTCTATTTAAATATTTTAAAGTGAAATTTTAAATTATCCGACGAAAATTTGGATATAGGAGACTACTTCCTTTTTTAACAGGATAATGACGCCAAGCGCTCTGCTCTCAATGTACGCCGCTGGTATCTCTATAGCTATCCAAAATTTTGAAAAAAAATCCTCACTCAGTTTATTTAGCCCAGTAGAACATATTTGGTGAGAATTTGATTTTTGAAAAAGAAAACATGACATATAAACACATAATGGGAAGTAAAAACAATAATAACAGAAGCATGGAGGAAAACCGATGCAGAAATTACAAAAAACTAATTAAATCTATACCAAAACATTTAAAAGTTATTGTAGACACTAAAAGATATCCTACTAAGTACTAAAGTAAGAAAGAAATACAATATTTAAAGCTAAATTGAGATTTTTGTTAGGTGTACGAAGACTTTAGTAAATGAAATTGGTGTAATTTTTCAATAGCTTTTTGATTATTAATTTTTAAAAATAATAGTAATATCATTTTTAAAGAAACAATTATGTCATTATATTAAGAACAAGTTGCAGATATTATAAAAAAATTTACAATTCCAATATATTAATTTTAATTAGTCGAAAACATTAAATTTTATAGGACATTGCAAGTGTACGAACACTTTTGGGGTCCACTGTATATACGTTACACACATAATTCGTTTCTCCAAATGAACTAACACAAATTTAGAATAACTGCAAAAGCCAACTTCAGCAACATAACTTTAACAACAAACGATTATATATCAGATAATAAATTAAGTAATCGGATAAATTCCATGAATTATTGAATTTATAGCAGACGATAATATCAGTAATAAGTAAGAGAACTTTCAACCGAAACAATATCTATAACTACTGTACAATTTAAATAGTCAGTTAAAAATTAGTTCAAAATAAAGAAAATAAATTAAAGTATGAAACTAAATACTTTTTCAAAACAAAACACCCATCTTATTTGTTAAAAAATTATAAAACATCGGCTAAGAAGTTAGAGAAAAAATGGCTCAAAAATGGAAAGTGTTTAAAGGTTTTTTATTTTCTTTACTTTTATTCCAAAGTTGTTTTTAACAAGTTTTTATCTTCAAACCTAGGCAATATCTTTATATTTGCTTACAAAATCTCATAAAATCCAATTTTTATAAATTTTTATAGATTTATAATTCTAAAAACTCATTTTTTTTAAATTTCAATTGCCAAACGTTTCTTTTTTTTTTCTTTTTTAGCTGTAGTGTGGATTATTATTGTTCTAAAAAAATCTTTTAATGAATTCTGACGATATTCTTTTCCATCCACAAATATGTTTTAATTTCTCCCCTTCAAAAACTTTTTTTGAATATTTATCTGAAATTCTCTGAGTTTCAGAAAATAGTTTAAATATTTTTCCCAGTTTCCTCTTTTTTTAAAAAAAACATATATTCCTCATTTACATTTACTCTTTACAAAAAAAAAAAGTGAGATAAAATGCGAACTATTTTTAAATCCATTGTGAGATCTTATTTATTATCACAACATAATTTTTATCTGAAGTACTCTCAAAAACCTTTTCATCTCGAGTTCGTTAAGGGTGATAATAAATTCCTTTTGCAAGAGATTCGCTTTTTATACTCAGTTCCATTCAACTCGAAATTTATTCTCAAAATATTAACTGCAAAACCAGCTTACTGTCTGTCGTATAATGAATAAATGTCATGCTAGAAAACAGTTTACTTTTTTTAACTTTTCGGTTCTGAGAATATTTTAGCTTTGGGGGTCAACTGCTATCTCTAGAATCTATTTTTGTTACGGGTTTTCCTTTCCCTTCTTTTTTTATGATAATACTACCTAATATACCCGTTCTTCGAACGGGTGAATTGAACAATTAAACAATACAAATTGAAGAATAAAGAAGTTTTTAATAGGTTAATTTTACGTGAATTGCAAATTAAACAAAAAAAGCCTTTGACATATCTAAGCTGAACAAAAAAATCATACTTGTTAAATTTTAAGTCTGAAGGTCTAATAGCCGATATAAAGGATTTTTTTTTATTTATAACGCTCCCGTAATTCCATTGTGGGTCGATTTTTGAAAACATCTTCCTAAGCTGATCTGTGCTCAGCAAAAGTAACATATTGTTACAAATTTTGTGTAATTAATGCTTAAAATAGCTTATATCTGGATGTGCAATACGTTAATATTACTTTATGTTGTATAAATTTTATGTTAAAATTGTAATATTCGCAAGCAACCGTGTTCCTTACATTATAATGTTGATTTAATGGAAACACCCGAAATGTGGGCGATAGAGCCAAGTTGGCATCATTTTTGGCGACCATGTATGCAACTTGGCGATTGGTTGAATGGTGCAGAAGTTGATATGCTATAGCGCCACCTAGTGGGGAACTGCAACAAAGAGGATGGATCACAAAAACCTTCTCTACAAAAAAAATACATATACATGCCAGTTTTCACAGTGATCGGTTAAACGGTGTTGGAGTGAAACAAGGTCATAGATACAAACACTCATTTATATACAGTGAACCACAAAAGTATTCGCACACTTGCAATTTCCTACGAAATGTAATGTTTTCGACTAATCAAAATTAATATATAGGAATTGTAATTTTTTTATGATACCTGAAACTTGTTCTTAATGGAATGACATAATAAATTTTTTAAAAATAGTATAACTAATATTTTTAAACATTAATAATCAAAAAGCTACTGAAAAAATACGCCACAAAAGTCTTTGTACACTTAACAAAAATCTCAAATTAGCTTTAAATATTGTATTTCTTTCTTAATTTATACTTAGTAGGATATCTTTTAGTGTCCACAACAATTTTAAAACGTCTTGGTATAGATTTAATCTTTTTTTTTCTTTTTTTTTTTTTGTAATTTCTGCATCAATTTTCCTCCATGCTTCTGTGATTATGGTTTTTCCTTCTCATGTGTTTATATGTCATGTTTTCTTTTTTTTTAAAAAAATCAAATGCTCACCAAATATGTTCTACTGGGCTAAATAAACTGATTGAGGAGATATTTTCAGAATTTTTGGACAGTTAAAGAGACACCATCGGCGTGCATTGAGAGCAGAGTGCTTGGCGTCATTATCCTGTTAAAAAATAAAGTCGCCTCCAATATCCAAATTTTGGGCGGGTAATTTAAAATTTCTCTGTAAAATATTTAAATAGAGCTGATGATTCTCAATACCAACAAAAAATACCAAATTAACTTATCTTGAAACCGATTTACACCACCACGCAAGAACTTCTACACCTCCATGCTGAAGCATGGACGTGGAGGAATTCTAGTTCCATATAAATTCATGGGATTAAACTCCTCATTTTTTCCATTTAGAAACTATTATATGCCCATCAGAACCAAAAATGTTTAATTTTCTGCCATCCCAATCTATTTGCTGCACTTTTGAATTTTTGAAACTTAATTCCAAGAATCTAGTTGGATCAATGAACCATGTCGGTGGAAGTGTTCTTGCGTGGGGTTGTAAATCGGCCTCAAAATTAGATAATTTGTTATTTTTTGTGGTATTGGGAATCCTGAGTTCTATTTAAATATTTTAAAGAGAAATTTTAAATAATTCGCCCAAAATTTGGATATTGGAGTCTATTTTATTTTTAACAAAGATAATGAAGCCAAGCGCACTGCTCTTAATGTGCATGGCTGGTGTCTCTATAACTGTCCCAAAATTCTGAAAACGCCTCCTCAATCAGTTTATTTAGCCCATTAGAGCATATTTGGTGAGAATTTTATTTTAAAAAAAGAAAACATGACATATAAACACATAATAAGAAGTAAAAACCATAATCACAGAAGCATGGAGTAAAATTTATGCAGAAATTACAAAAAAAAAAACTGATTAAATCTATACCAAGACGTTTAAAAGTTGTTTGGACACTAAAAGATATCCTACTAAGTACTAAATTACGAAAGAAATACAATATTTAAAGCTTGATTATTAATTTTTAAAAATAATAGTTATACTATTTTTAAAAAATTAACTACGTCATTCCACTAAGAATAAGTTGCAGCTATCATTAAAAAAATTACAAATCCAATATATTAATTTTGATTTGTCGAAAATATCAAATTTCATAGAAAATTGCAAGTGTACAAATGTTTTTGTGGTTCACTGTATACACTGGTGTGCAAAAATTAAGGACGAGACGGTTTTTTCAATAGAACTTTGTACAAAAGCATTCCAAATCAACACATTTAATACCGTAAGATCCCCAATACGTAAGGACATGAGTAATGTAAGCAACACTTACTAAAGAGAAATCAGAGGGATAAAAAGAAGCTTTATTGAAAAAGTAGCATGGAGCCCAATGCGACTGAAGGCCGAAACATCCCTGTGATGGGTGTCCAGCAAGAAATATCCGGTCTTTAGTAGGGGATATGATCTCCCCTGACTGCTAGGCAGGTTTCACAGCGTCTGCCCATGCTCAGAATGGGGGTGTCAATGAGTTGTTGAGGCATTGCTGCCCATTCGTCTTGCAGCTTCAATCGAAGCTCCGGAATCGTTACTGGTGGTAAGGTACGAGCTACCAAGCGTCTGCCTAGAAAATCCCATACATGCTCGATGGGATTGAGATCCGGAGATTATGCCAGCCAATCCATACGTTCAATATCCTCACTCTCTAAGAGCTGTTCGGCAGCTACTGTGCGATGACATGGTACATTGTCGTCCATGAAAAGGAACTGCGGACCCATAGCGCCTCTAAAAAGACGCACATATGGAAGAAGAATCTCGTTAGAATAACGGGTCCCGTTGACTGAACCTGCGTCGAAGATGTGAAGGTCTGTACGACTACCAAGCATGATGCCTCCCCAAACGAGAACACCGCCACCTCCATACCTGTCCCTTTCAATGATGTTCGAGGGATGATTGCGGCTTCCCCGCTCTCTCCAGATGAGTATGCGATGAGAATCGCTATTCAGAGTGAATCTGCTCTCATCTGTAAAGAGCACTCGTCCCCATTCACTGTCTCTCCAATTCCGGTATTCCCAGCACCACAGAGAACGCCTTCTCCGATGGGCAGGCGTTAGAGGTACACACCGTACAGGGCGTCGTGCAAACAGACCACCACCGTGCAGTCTTCTGGCCACGGTAAAACGCGATATCAGTCGTCCAGTCGCCTGTGTCGTGTGTCTAGCGATTTCTCCCGCTGTCTGACGCCTGTTTCTTCTGGCCTGAAAGGCAATATACCGGTCATCTGCGGGTGTGGGTCCTCGTGGGCGACCACTACTGAACCCCGGATAGCTGTTCCTGTAGTTTGAAATTGTCTCCAAAGTCGTGAAACGATGTTTTTAGCAATTCCGAACTCTGCAGCCACACTTGTCACACTGCGACCTTCCTCCAACTTCCCAATGATTCGACCTCGGGTAAAAGCATCCAGATGTCATCTAACAGATTGATTATTCGCCATTTCTTGCTGAGGCAGCAACTCGGTGTGATTTTAACTGCTATACGGTGTGCAATCTCTTTGGCAGAAATACTAATCTTACACCGACAACATGCTTTACTACTCAGACACTCCCCCATTACGTCTACCTGCATATCTGCGCATGTGCTACCGTACATCACCTCACTTAATCTCCTGATTGGTCTTTCTGTCCGCTCTGCCTCTTCGTTCAGCTGATATGCTAATTTTTCGACTTCGTCCTTAATTTTTGCACACCAGTGTATATATGTATATTACGACGATAGATGCTTATAGGAAAATGTGTGCTTTTAAGGAAGGAAACTTTTAGCAATGGTTGGATTAAAAAAAGGTTTACATTTGCTTTAGAAACTGCGGTACATAAAATTATCGTTTTTAATAAAAATTATACTTAATTCGCAGTAAATACTTTCTTTTTACTTTTTAATACTTTTTGTTTGATCCGTAGCATATTGCTATCAAATATTTTTAATATTTTATATCGATATGCTACGAATTTTTCCGCCAAGTTGTAAAATTTTGCCAAGGTAGGGCAATAACATTACAGTACAATAACATTTTCAAACTTGCTGAACTTAAAATACGAAATAAGTCAGTAATTATTTTCATTTTTTTTTTTAGTGAATAGGTTTATTTATCGCCAAACTGGCCAATTATTATAATTGCATTGAATAAAATTCCAATATATAGAAAAATGAATTGCTGGTGCAATATGGCCCCATTGTTTTTCTCATTGAACAAAGGTGTGCATTAAATTAATCTTTTATACAGTTGTTTAAAAGCTTAATTCTCCTGATATCAAAAAAAGTGGGACCGAAATTCAGAAAATAAAAATATTGGTAGCAGAAAACTTCACCTGATATTCATCTAAATTCATCGTTGAGATAAATATATAAGTGAGAGTTTACCCCACCATATGAATTTAAATTTTAGAAATACAGTCGAACTTCCACTTTATATTACGAATTTTTTTAAACAGCGAACTTTTTCCTGGAACCAAGGACATTTCACGATTTTTTTCGTAAAATAACCTCCCAATAGCGGAAGTGCTTTTTCTATATAATAAACTCTCTTTTTTTTCTTGTGATTTAATTTTTTATCTCCCTATTTTTAATGTATAAAAGGTAATGCTTTAAAAATCGGTATTCCTCCAAACAGATTATCAACTATTGCAAAAAATCGAGAAAAGTTACAAAATTATGATTCATGGAATTGTTCAAAACATTTAAGGACATGTGTCTATGAAGATGTCGACGAAACAATTTTGAAGTGGATACACACAGTTGCGATATAAAAATGTTCCAAACTCTATATATAGACCTTTCATAATAAAAAAGCTCTTCAATTCCTAGGTAACAATGGATAGATAGAAAAATTTAAGAAAAAACACGGAAAAATACGCCTGGAGGGATTTTTGGTGCATTGCAAAGATGTGAGGCGTGTATATTATGAAACAAAGCCTTTTTTCAAACAGAATTAACAAATTTTATGAGTAATTAAATTTAAGGACGCATGTTGTAATATATGCTCTGAGAATTTCTAGTTATAAAATAATGTATGTTTAAAATAACTTGTATGCTTTAGAGTAGAAAATGTCCTTAAAATTCATTAATTTTGATATAAAATTATTTTTCTTAATGTTGAAAATACAATACACTTCTCGACATTCTTTTTTCTTGTTTTCCTTAAATTTTTTCTTCCTTTTTTTTATTGGTAAGATACATAAAATAAATAGATATTAATTTACAAAGGGTGTAAATAATTACTTTTTTTAATTATAATGTTTATAAATTTTAAATTTGTTTTATGTGGTTTGTAAGGTGTATTGAAAGATGAACCCCTATATAACGAATTTTCCATATAACGAATTTTTTGTCGAGATTTAGCAACTTTGTTAAATAGAGGTACGATTGTATTTTTTTTTTTTTAAAAAGTAGTGTTTTATATATATTTTGATGTATAAAGTTCAAAGTTCATTTAACCTTACAGTAAAGGAGATTAAATGGGAAATTTATTTTGTTTTGAAAAAAAACGAACTTTATACGAGCAGAATTGAGTAGCTTGATAAAAAAAAAACTTATGACTATAAAACAGAAAAAAATCAAAGATAAATACTAAAGTAATAGTAAATTTTTCTATTTGATAAAATTTTCAATATTTGAACTCATAATAATTCATAATACTTGATAACGAGGACCTTTAAGAGATGCATCCCTAGATCATCTCGGCTACGGCACTCAACTTATACTCAAGCCAAAGATATTATTTCTGACTACATTTTAACAATAGGTGGTGTAGATCATTGGGATAAGAAAATATAGTTTCATCCGACAATCCTAAAGCGGCAGAAAAAAATATTATAAAAGTTATTTTCACATTTACTAGACAACGTACTCTGAAACTCATTTTTGCTCTATAAAAATGTAGTTGGGAAACGTATTACATTTTTAGATTTTCGAATCCAACTTATAGAAAGACTTTTACTTAAATTTGATGATGGAGCTTCTAGACAAAAGAATCTAGGCAGACCACCTACAGTAGATAACTCTGTGTCTTAAGAGAAAGACATTTTATATCCCATATTTCTCCTTCTCCAACGAAGCGTGAGCCGCCTACAAGACAGTGCCAAAATTGTTGCTCAAAAAAGGGAAAAAAGATTAGGAAGGAAACACACGATTCTGGTGTAAGGATTGCGGAGTTGGTTTTATGCTTGGAAAAATGTTTCCAGTTATACCCCCAAAACTGAATTGCTGAACTACTAATAAGCATTCGTTTTTATTTGTTTTTACTTAATTTTTTTAGAAAATAATGCTCCAATAGAAATGAACTTCCCCACTGTGTGCAGCCACCTCAAGCGAATATGAATTTGCTACAAAACCTAAAACATTTTTAAGCATACAATTCAAAATATCAGCTTTTAACTGATAAGTATATTTTATTTTGTGCTAAACATTTAATTTTTGCAATAAAAAGGTTTGACAATTTATGAATCCGAATCATCAAAATAACTTGACAGTTAAAGAGTTGACCGGGGGCTTGCTTTCACTTAACCTCGGTTACTTAACTCCAGGTTTCATAAGCCCGGATCAATTAGCGGTTAATACGATAGTAAATCCTCACTTTGGCGTGGTGCGGAAGTTTGGAGCAGGGCCGGCTCTAGTAGTTTTGCCACCCCGGACAAAAATGGAAAATGCCGCATCTCTCTCCAAAACAAAAAAATTACAATTAAAAAAAATAAATTGTTCACACCGATACACAAAAAAAAAAACCTTGAGTAATTCTTGTGAACAAAAATGCAGCATAGCAGTGTTATATATAATTTTAAGTCAAGTACAAAATAATTCGAAATTAAGGACATAATTACCTGTTATTTGAAACGAATAAAATTGCAAGAGAAGGAATCGCCCATTTCAGCACGCCAATTTCTTCTAAAAAGTCTATTGATGGTGGGGATCACAAACGTTTAACTGATAGTAACTACACTCAAGTATAAAATAAAACGTCTCTTGTGCATATCTCTAGAAAACTCTTATTGCCCCTGTCCCCTTTTGGATAGCTGACACCGGGTGTCGAATGGGTGAAAGGAATGTCCGTTGTCACCATACTCCGGGGTGGAGAAAAAGTTACTAGTGAAAAATGTGTAAAGTTATCAAATTTCATGAAGGAACATGTACTCCTGCCTCGAACTCTTTAAGTTTCAACATAAAAGAAAACTTACATTAAACATGCAGAGTACAAAATAAGGAAATAAGATACGTTAAATGAAATACCAAATTCACACCCAATAATATTAGAGAAAATATATCAAATTTTTTGAAACAAAAAAAAAATTTTTCAAATTCGATCCAAATGCCCCACTTAGAATTTGCGGTCCCGGGCAGGGGTCCGGTTTGTCCAGCCCTAGAGTCCCTCCTGTTTGGAGAATGGAATATTATATCACATGCCATGTTCAAAATTATGGGGTTTGTCATCAGTATCTCCACAAATGTCCAATAGATGTTGTTTCCAAATGTGAAGTTAGTAAACTATCAGTCAATTAATCATTACTTATCGATAAACTACAGATCTTCATAAAACTCTCTTATCTTGGAGCCGAAAAGGAGATAAAAGGCCTGTTCGCTCGTTGCACTTCAAAAGAGGGAGACGTAATTTTAATTCCAGGTAATCAAAAGCCTAACTGTTCCGTTACAGTTGTCCACCAACCTTTGATACGATTTCTCGGTAAATCTACTGCCCGTTGAATCAAGCATTTGGATTGGGAATTAAATACACTGATCCACTTTCTCTGTGTACCCTTAGGCGAAGCAACGATACACACGATAACGATAATTCCCTGTATAGAGTAGCTGATTGTTAATGGTCACTTAAAGTGAACTTTATAAGACAGTTTCTAATGTCCTTAATGCCTGGGAAGGGGGATTCTCGTCATTTGATATCATGTGAGGAGGAATTGAATTATGACATGAAAGGGAATTATTCGTTTGAGAGTTCATTTAGTCGAAAGACTGATATTGATTTGCATGTTCATTTAATCAAAGGGCTAACATACTAGTGACTGTTTGCTTAGATCAGCGGTCTTCCAACTTTTTCGACTCGAGGAACCCTTAGAACTAGAAGGTGTTTTCGGGGAACCCCATTCCCACGCACACTTAGAAGATATCTTATAATATTTAAAGTCGATCAACATGTTATATAGATACTTTATGTAAAAACAGTTTAAACGAGTCTTACAGTAGTCGCAGATGACGTGTAACATCTGACATGTTATTGTGGTAAATACGCAATAGTAACTTAAATCCGGAAAAAATGAATCGTGTAGGATTGGAAATAATTTTCTATCGAATAATTATATCTTTAATGAAAATTTTATTTAATTAACACAAGGAGGAATGCAATTTTTTTTATCAAAAATAATTAGTTTTGTTCACAATTTGGGGAAGTGGAGACAATAGGCTTATAACTAAAATATGACACATTAACTTGTGATTTCAAAGTATTTAAAAACCGTTGAAAAACAGCGTCAGTAACAATACCACTGTTAGTAGTCGAAACATTTCGATTTGTGTTCATTTCGAGTTTGAGTTCATCATTCAAAAAAGCTATGAGTGGCTCAGCTTCTGGCAAACTGAAGTTAACCGTAAAATCGCCACTCAAAATCATGGGAAGCGAGTGATAGTTGTGTTTTTTAAAGAGCAGAACTGCCTTCGGTATATGGTAAAAGTACAAATGGAGGAATCAAACGGTTTAAAATATTAATTTTAAACCGTTTGATTCGGAGAAATTTATACGACCACCGAAATCACTGTCCTCAGATTTCATACACAACGAGCCCTGAGACTTAGACAATTCAGCGTGAGAATCGCAAGTTTATCCTGGATGAAGTCTAATAAAACTTGATGGTATATGCGAAGTGGATTTAGAGTCAAGAAAATATGAAAGCGAGTTTTTGAATTCGAATCTTTTGAAATGCTAAATTTAACAATATAGAAAAAAGCTGGCAGCTTGATGGCTACTAGAGTTGGACTCCAATGCGAGGGTAGCGAAGAGACACCACGAAGCGCGAAGATTGGTCAAATCAAATAATGCGCGCTTCCCCGACTTCCTGTTACACATTTCCGTCCCTTTTCACGAAATCACTCCTACTAATATCCAGCAACCGAGAGGAAAGATGTTACATATCAAAAAATTATTGTATATTTGTTATTAAACAAATTAAGTACAATATACTCATAAATAATGTTAATTTATAATCCAAGTGTCCCCTACCCATGCATTCAAAGTCAGGATCTTTTGGAATTATATCTCCAGTTGCATTTCATATTCTACATTTAATTTTTTTTTACATTTTGTTTTTGTAGCCACTCACGATGTGAAAAATATTTTTCACTTACATGTAATGTTCGGAATGGCATTAACCCTTTAAAGTTCACTACATATTCCATTTGAAAAATTAACAAAATAATTTCAGAAATGACTATTAAGCATGATGATGATCATAAATATAAGAAGGAAAAAAATTTAGCATTTTTCAATTTCGAGAAATTTATGGTTTCACAGTGAAACCAGTGAACTGTAACGGTCTATTTTTCCTATTCAAACTAACCAATCCAAAAGATTATTTAGAAAAAAAAATTGATATTCTATGACTATAAAACTTTTATATTTTAACAAAATAAATTTAAAAGTTTTTAATTACTTTTTAAAAAAATTTCTGCACTTTTATAATTTTAATACAAATTTGAACACAAAGTTACATTTATTTTACATTACATGCTGAAAAAATAATTTATATTCCTTAATAAAAAATTGCTAATACATCTTAATTTTCCACATTGATAATTATAAAGAGAAAATATTTAAAGATATTATGTACACACAGTTTGTGTCCTAGGGGTCTGGTCGGTGAAGGATCTTGAAGGGATGTTGTTTCATCTGAGGGTCCACTTTGCTCTGTAAAAGGCAAATGTCGAATTTTTACAGAGGCCTTATTTTTCCAAGTAACTTTAGATATACGGGATGGTCCTGGCACACTTATGTCATCTACTTCCTCATCAATATCGGTATTTTCACTTGAAGATGATTTTTCAGACATAATATCCTCTGCTTCACTGAGTGATAATTCATCGGTTTCAATATCAGAGTATAAGTTGCGAAATACTTCCAGAGCTTCTAGAATTGATAATCCTTTTCTTGGCATTTAAAAAAATTGCCAGAGAAATTACACAAATAAATACTTAAAATATCTTATCACCAATACTAAGAAAGGCAAGGAAACGCTAGATTGATAATTTCTACCTTTTCTGAGAACAGCTCAAATATACAAAATGCCTAAGGAGCATCTGTCTCTGAACTCCCACCCCTAAAATATTGTAACGTCGGCTCATCAGCAGAACTCACCCCATGTATACATGTCAAGATTGAAGTATGGAGGGTCAGTTGACCAAATAGACCATTGAATCTCCATAAAAGACACCCGTGGTTCACCCCTTACACCGGGAGCATAACACGTGTAAACTGCATTGAAGAATGTTTTTGAAATAGCTACTACTTACTTTCTTCATGATTTACAAACACCTATTAGTCCATAGGAAGGAAACTACGAGTTATAGCCCCTTTGTGTTGAGACCCCCTACCCTATTGACATAGCCAATTTGAATAAAGTATACTGGTGCCAAGGTTAGCCACAGAAGAGCAAACTCAGTGAAAATCTGACAGCTTTCACTTAGCTTCTAGATGCTGGAGAGAGAGAGCAGAAGTGCTGAACAATAGTTCACACACATCACTAATGGAGTGCGATTGATTTCGGGGAGGAGGGTGTAAATGCATGGCTTGGAAAATGAGAAGTGGCGAGGGGTGAGAATTTGACCCGCGCCTGGAGTTTACCGTCCCTTACTGGAGTTTGGTTTCGCGGTGAAACCATAGACTTTATTTTTCTACTCTTCTGTTTACTTATCAAAATTACAGAAAGTTGTAATTACTAATTTAAAAGAAGCCTAGTGCTATAATTTAAAGTAACTATTTTTTTAATATTTTTAAAGCTAATAGAATTTATCAAATTTTAAGAAACGTCAATATTTTTCTGTTTAGTAGGTCTCAATCGTTAAATATAGCCGTAAAGTTGTCATCTATTGCTAGGAAAAAGAACAAAATTTCAAAAAAAAAAATCTTATTCGTATAAAAAATTTTTAATTTTAATTTTTTTTTAATGTTTAATGTGTTGTTTCGGTGCGAAACCAATGAACGCGTTTAAAGGGTTAAAATGTCTTTAGGTGGGGGGTAAATCCTGTGCATTCTGCAAGAGAATTTACAACCTAATATTTAGGAGCTGTTTCTTCTTAAATTTAGATTTTAACGTCAAATCAATTGATATGTTGATAAGTTGTTCCGTCTATCAAGATAGGTGTTATTTTCCACAAATGAAAAAAGTGCATTTTTTATTAGAAAACTATTTAATTTACAAAATACGAAATAATTTTATACGCCTAACGAGTATAAAACTATTTCGTGGAACACCGAATAGTAAACAATAGAATATTCATAATAGTACATATAAACAAAAAAAAACCTTTTAATCTTTTTTATTTTATCATAATAAAAGTTTATAAAGCATAACAAAACAAAGCTTATATAAAATTTTCCGTTTTAATGACTGAGATAGGCTTGAGATACTTGCAAACTTCATAAAGAACGTTAATCCCTTTTTGCATACATTTTCTTTTGGATTTTTTATTGTGACTCGCGGAACCTCTAGATATACCTTGTGGAGCACCAGGGTTCCATGAAACACAGTTTGAAGACTAGTGGCTTAATGGAACTCGTATTGTTCTATTGAAAAGCCTTGATATATTTATCTTAGCGTTCTTTCACTTACTGTTACTCAACAAAAAAATTCTTGCTTCAAAAAATGTTACAGCTTTGCTACGTAACGTTGCCATACTGAGAAAGATTTTAAGATAATATATAATAATAATTTTAACAATCCTTTCTTTAAATATAACAAGCATAAGTTAATTAGTGAAATATTCCAGATTTAGGTAAAAATATTTGGTACTTTTCCAGTTCGCCGGCGCAAAACTCGTTAAGCAGACTTTACTAGCGACAACACACAATATATACATAAAAAAACGTTAATAAATGTTAGTTCTAAAAAGTTTTTTTATTTCGGAGGGACAATTATTTTAATATCGTTTTAAAAAATTTCATTCCATTCGATTTAAAATAATATCCATTTGGCATCGGCTGTTCCATTTTGGATACTTTATCGCCTGTGCCAGCGAAATGGAAAAGTTCCAAATATTTTTTTCGAATATATTAAATATTTTTAAAACAACGTAATATCATACAAAGTATTGATTGTATGATATTACGTTGTTTTAAAAATATTCAATGCAAATAAATATTTTTTACTTCAAACTGGAATTTTATTAATTGACTTATACTTATTATATTTAAAGAGGAAAAAACAATAGATTTGAAGTTCCTCCATTAAATGTAACTGCTAACAAACCAGTTAAATTATGGACCTTGGTACTGGTAGCCTAGTGGTCATTTTCACGATCTCGTGTCCGACGTTGTCGAGCCGTGAGTTCGAGTCTTCGTGCTAATGAAGACCCTCCGTGTAAAGAGGATGATACACATTAAATGCGCATAGATTCTAAGTACTCATGTTGGCGTGATGTGTAATTTTGCAGAGCATGATGGCTCAATATCGTCCCCTTTATTTAACTGAGGTTTAAAATTATGAAGTACATAAAAAAAATTGCTCTCACGTTGCTTTGAAATACAACATTTATAAACAATCAAATTCAAGAACTCTTATAAGCCATTTTAGTATCAAATCAAAATGCATTGCTTTTGTTCAAATTATATCATAAATATACGCTTATTTATATCCTCTATTGCAGCACTTCTCAAACTTTCAACATTTGAGACCCAATATTCAATCATAATTTTCATCACTCCCCCCCTCCACACAATAACAATATATTGAATTTAATATCACTTGACCTAACTGTCTATCTTCATACTCTGATTATCAATTTCGTATTTATTTGATTGTTGATTATAATAATTTATTTTCACATCATTTATTTATTGACTTTCTATTGAGATACAAATACTACAATTTTAAGAACAATAAAACACAGTGGAGAATGAGAAGGATTCAATAATCATGAACGACGGAATCCTATCTGAATCTACGACGGGTCGACGCGTACAATTATAGCTACACACTTATACTTAATTGGGATAAGTAAAACTAACCTGACTCCTTATGTTACGGCAGGTTCGTCTAGCTGCTTCTTTAATATCTGGATTGGATTCCTTTAATAGGCGGCTTCTTTCTCAGTTAACTCACAGTTCTTTCATGAACTAATTTTCTCCACAACGTACGGTAGACTCTCACAACGTTTACACTTCTCATTTCATTTCACTCTCCTCTCTCTTCATTTCATTCCTCCTTTCATTTCATTTCCGAACTCGCTAAACCCGAACTTATATAAAATATCTCATTTGCATAAATCACGCTTTTGGCTCCCGGTGGAGATTGGTTGAAATAAATAAAACATTTAAAGAATATAAGAGAAGGTTAGTGAAACGCGTAAGCACCCGTCACAAAACTACAATACGACTTAAACCTCTCAAGTACCACCGGCGTATATAAGCGTTTCACTCAGCTAAAGCGTTGATTGTCTCGGACGTATATATACGTCTTTCCGAAGTACGATCTTTTCTATACACTGTTATCCATAAAATTATTCCGAAGGCTTTAGAATGCAATAAAATGACCTTGAGAGTATTTGTGAAGGATTTACTTATTTATTCCTTTTCTTCCCCCTCCCCCAATACATCGCCTACGTGGAAAATGGGGGTACTGGGTAGCGAATCACGTAATTTTTAATCGGCAGAGTTAAAGGATTAATTATAAACCGTATAAATTATCAAGATAAGTGTATATGACAAGCCCGTGAGGTCACTGGTAATTATCAAACTTATTCTTAACTTAGTATTGTTAAATTAATTATAAAATACATTGTGCAGTACTGATACATTTGTATTATATCATTGTAAATGTGTATTTTGTTTATTTTTTTTTTTCGTATTTTGTTTGCTTACTTTCAGTAAAATAATATTTTTTTATAAATAATCTTTTGTTTTCGACTTTTTAATATGCTCGCCCCCCTTGTAGTGTTATCACGGCCCCCTAGGGGTTGCGCCCCACAGTTTGAGAAACGCTGCCCTATTGTGAAAGCTATATAAAAAAGAATTTCTCAACACTATTTGGATACGTTATGCGTGAGAAGATACTTTCTTACATAAATACATATTATCAGTATTTTCTTTTAAAATTGTTACTGAAGGCTCTGTAAAAACAAATTGACTTTACAATATCTTTAAAAAAAAAACTTCCATATATTTTACTTAAGGTACGTAAGAATCTTAATACACTTCTTTTCCAAGCAAAAGACTCAAAAAATTATTCAATGCCATGTCTCAAAGTTTGTAAAAGTTTCTCAAAACTATGAAGAAAACGTCTTTTCGGTAATGCCGAAATCATTTTCATTCTACGTCAGTTCAAGCTGAGAGAGAAATATCGCATTAAATTATCCTCAGCCTCAGGAAAGACACTGTCAAGAGAGGAACTTCAATCGAATGTCCTTTCAATTGCGAAATATGCAACCCGAAGAATTTAATTGCTACATAGGATCATCAAATAATGAAACATAGTTTAGTCTCTATATCGAGCATTTTAATCAACTTAAGATGGAAATAGATCCTTTCAGATGGGAAAACTCGTTCTGTAGTTTAAATCATAAGAGCAAAAGAAGTATGTCAAATTAAGTCCGAACTGCAGACTTCTGGAAAGTTCTTATTGCTTATTTGCTGCTTAGTAATATTTTAAATGTAGTTAATGAACAATTGTTATTATGTTACTAGAAAACTAGAAACAAGTAAAATTGCATGGATATAAAAGTGAAAGATTTAAGTTCAGTCTAAAAATGTGATTTTAATGTTTCTATATAAAATCTTAATATACATTTAACTCTTCCCTTACCCCGTGTTCTGACACTGGAGCAATCTTAAAAAACTGGGGAAGGATTTCTTTAGACCCCACAGTTAGTGTGTGTTTGTTAGCTTGATTTGAGATATTTTATTTGGTTTGAATTAAATAAATTATTTGATGTAGTTTTCACGATATAACCATTTTTTTTTAAAAAAATTGCATCTACTATCATATAACAAAATGAAATCCTTTTCTACCTTTAACTAAAAAAAATACAATTTTTATTTTTATGCATTACTAATAGCTTTATACATGTTTTTTTTTAAATTTAACATTAAGATTTCTTTATTTTTATTGCAAAATTACAATTTGTAAATTCACGGAACACCTATCGCTGAATTATGTTGCTTACCTATCGATTCCTGTCACCAAAAACACTAATCTTAATTGTAATTATTTAATAAAAAAGTAACTAAAATAAAAATTTCTTTGTTGCCCTAAGTAGGAATTGACTTAAAAAAATTAATTTTATATTACTTGTTTCCCTCTTAGATTTTTTTACAACATAAAATCACATTACATTTCGCTAATATGTTACTAAATTGCCCTATGCGACGCTGATATGATCGCGGTAGACTAGTGTGGATATGGTCTCGAACTTGTGGTCGGAGTGTCGTGGATTCGAGTCCTGATGCCATTAAATATTTGCCGTATAGAGAAGGCCAGTGCACGTTAAATCTATCAAAGCTTAAAGTCCCCCCCCCCACGTATGTGTGATGTGGTAGTTTGGAGAAGGTGATGCCAGCTCACTGATGTCATCATCGTCACGTGACCAAGGTTCAAAATTTAGAGGTTTGTCGCCAATAGCCCTCATGTTGCTTTATGGTGCAAACTTAATAAAATTCGCACTCACTCAGGTGGCGTTGATATTTATAAGTTGAAGAAAATACGTTGAATATGATTCAAATGGCGTGGTTGGTTTGTCGCTGGCTTCTACACCCAAAGTTGGGGGTTCGATCCCGGCCCAAGTTGGTGGATTTTCATGATGCAGAAAATCAACAGTGGCCATGTCGTAAAATTATACGGCATGTAAAAAACCCTAGAGGTCTGTTTGGCTTTGGGTGCTCTCAGCAAAAATAAATCCTACTACAGATTCGCATCATCAGAGTTTAGGTGCCTCCCTCTAGGGAGGAAACTGGGCGTCAAAGTTACCTGCGGTGACTTACCACCTATATGGTGCCGCACTAAAAAGAGATACCAGCTTCTAGGAATGTATTAGGTCTGCAATTCTAAAACACCAATCCGCAGCCTATTAGTAATTTCAAAAAATGGTTCAAACTATGAGTTATAAGACTTCGTTCTGAGATATAGTTCCATTAAAAGTAGCACTATCTGATATCAGTGATCCAAAGCAATATTAAATTAAACTGTTTAATCGATTTATTTTATATTTTAATGTACTCCTAACGTTTTAATTTTTGTCGGACAAATGTTTCTCTCTCTTTTAACATTTGACGAGAGTCCAACATTGGTTGTAAGACATCGATTGTTTGATTTCACGAATGATACGATTCATCGATTGGACGACAGCAGCTGTAAAATAAGGAAGAAAAGACTATAAGTGGATAAAAGAAAGGCAAAATCGGCGTATTTAAATCCGAGTTTTTTTTTTCTGCTTTGTTTCCAGATAACGCGGTTAAATGTAAATGATGCTATCGAATTTCGATGAGCTTGCCATCGAAGCGTTCTTTTTCGGATGTTGTCTCGCGGGATTTGTTTGTAGAAAAAAATAAAGAGAGAAAAACGATTTTACTTTTCAGTATTTTCTGTTATTTGGTGAAGTGCTGTGAGGTTTTTTTGGAATGTTAAAAAGAGGAGTTTTTTAGAGTCACGAAGAGTACAAATATGTGACTAAAATTGGATTCTTTGTATTCTGTACTTAATAAAGTGTTTGGAAATATTACGTATATTAAAAGGTTTTATGAATTATATTACTCCACTGTTTTATTTACTTTTTTTCTTACGTATTCTAAACTTTGTTCAGAAAAATAATTGGAAAACTTCAATTTCCCTGAGCAAATAACATACTTAAGCATAAATTACAGTAAAATTTTAAAATTTATATTTTCTCCTTATACTTAGCATCCCCCCCCCCTTCTTTTTATTTTTACCAGAGTGAGGGGAGTCTTAAGAAGTTAGGAACTTTTCCGTTTGGCAGGCGCTAATGTCGCCAAGCAGGCTTTATTAGCGACAACACACAATATACACATAAAAAAATGTGACAATTTTTTTTTCTCATTGGTTTCTTTTTACCTAGTTTTGATGTATTATGAAAAAGACGTTATTGATAAGAAAAGACGGCGACTTGTTTTAAAAATGTGGGTGGTGAAAGTTTACCAGCAAGAATATTCCGTTTGGTACCGGCTGTGAATTTTTTTGGCGACTTTATCACTTGAGCAGGCGAAACGGAAAAGTACCAGAAGTTAAATGACAAAATAACCATCATTTTTAACATTCTACAATGTGTAAGTATGTTTGTTTATTGAACATATTTCGGGTGTTTATCTGTGTCTAATTTTTGATCGATTGTTTAGAACAGAGGTCGGTAAACTTTCAAGATAGAAGAGAGAGTCAAGTCGTTTGTGAAGCAAAATAATTAAGCTATCAAAGAGAGTCATCTAATGTATACATACGAATGATATGACAGGGTAGCAGTCACAATCAAGACTGTCTTGCTGTAAGTAATATTTTTTGCAATATTTCAATACAGTTTTTGCATACAGAAACATTTTGCATTCCTTTTAAAACTAAGAAATGTCGAAGATATTTTTAATTCTGTATTTCAATTCAAGATGACCCTTGCCAAAGTATTATAATGTCAAGAATTCCCCAAGGTATTCTCCTTCAAAATTGGGGTGGAAATCGGTCTGTAGCCCCACCAGGTGGCGCTACAGCATATCAACTTCCGCACCGTTCAATCAATCGCCAAGTTGCCAACGGGGTCACCAAAAAGGATGTCAACTTGGCTCTATCACCAACTTTCGCTATGTTTCCGTTGAATCACCATTATAATGTAAAGAACGGCGTTGCTTGCGAATATTACAATTTTAACATAAAATAAATACGACAGTATGTAATATTGACGTATTACACATCCAGGTATAAATTATTTACACTATTTTAAGCGTTCATTAGGCTAAATTTGTAACAATGTGTTACTTTTACTGAGCAGAGATCTGCTTAGGAAGGTGTTTTAAAAAATCGACCCACAAGAGTTACGGGGCGTGATAAATAAAATAAAAAATCCTTTTTATAAGCTATTAGAAGTTCAGACTTTAAATTTAACAAATATGATTTTTTTTTGTTCAGCTAAGATGTGCAAAAAGCTTTCTTTGTTTAATTTGCAATTCACATCAAACTAACTCATTAAAACTTATTTATCCTTCAATATCTGTATTGTTTAATTTTTCAATTTACCCGTGCAAAGAACGGGTATACCAGCTAATTAATTATAAAGGAAAAAATATAAGTTAGACAATTATTTAAAATACATAGAAGCAGACGTCTGAACAGCCACACCCATACATGCAAAGAGTCCCATGTGGCTTGCGAACCGCTATTCTCCAACATCTTGCTTACAAAGAACGTCGAAATTTGAAGCTACATTAGTATTACTGGCGACAAACCTCATAATTTTCAACCACGATCAAGTGACGGGGACGAAACTTAAGCTATCACCTCACTTCCGAACTTTCATTCCATGCCAACGTGAGGATTTTGAATACCGACCGATTTAATGCATTTCATCTTCACTATTTGACAGTCTTAAATGTTATGTTGAATCATGACTGCAATCCACTCTATTCGTCTGAAACCACGCAACCCACGAGCTGCAGTGATCTTCAGCTACTACGGTCAATATTTCTACTAGACCAGTGGTCTTCAAACTGTGTTCCACGGAACCCTGGGGCATTTCCAGGGGTTCCACGAGTCACAATTAAAAAAAATTGAAAGAAACTTATAAATATGTATGGTGAGAAAAGGAATCATGTTCTACATGAAGTTTGCATAATTACATGTATCTAAAGCTCATCCTATTAATTAAAACTGAAAGTTTTATTTATATATAATAAGATTATTTTGCAACACTCTTTATAAACTTTTATTATAATATAATAAAAGAATATTAAAACGTTTTATCTTTATATATACTACTACTAGACTCCTACTACCTACTAGATTATGAATATTCTATTGTTTTTACGCTCATTAGTTAGCGCAATGTCTTTCAAAACTAAATAGTTTTCTAATGGGAAATGTGTACCTTTTTGCATTTGTGGAAAAAAACACATATAATGAAGGATAGGAAATGACCCGCATACATATGCATATGTTGTGTGCACAAGCACGCATCATGTATGGGACATTCACATGTAATCAACAGATTCGATGTGTTAAAATCTAAATTTAAGCAAGAACAGCTCCTAAATTTTAGGTTGCAAATTCACGCAAAATGCACAGTATTTCTCACACAGCTATAAACATTTAAATGCCATTCAGAACATTGCGTGTAAGGGTAATATGTTTCTTAACGTGAGTGGCTGCAAAAACAAAGTATAAAAAAAATTAAACTCGGATTATGTAATGCGATTGCATTTAATCTTAAAAGACCTAGACCGACAATTCGTGTGAAAAAAAGCAAGCACATATCCCAGTTACTAAATATAATGCATGGATAGGTGACACTTGGATCACAAATTAATGTAATTAATGAGTAAATTATATTAAAAAATTAGGTTAGAATTTTTTAAAAATAGATGCAATACTTTCCTTAATTGCCTTTACATAAAGTATTTATAACATTTTAATCTACTTTAAATATTATTTTGAGATATATTCTGTTAAGTATGTATTTGGAATGGGGTTCCACGAAAATGATTTCTAGTTCTAGGGGTTCCACGAAAACACCTTCAAGTTCCATGGGTTCCGTGAGCTGAAAAGTTTGAAGACTACTGTACTAAACCAACTAACATCACCTAATTTGAAAACAAATCAATAGACACCAGAGCTGTTACCTTTTTAATTGGTTCAAAGTTTTTCATTCTTTTAAATCAAGAGAACATGGATGAATTTTAAATTTTTGCGCATCACTTAGCGAATTCAAATTTCTGAAATTCTCGATAGTAATAACTAAAAATTTAAATACAAACCTTTGTAAAGAGTTAATTTTTCTTGTAAATTTATTAAAAGTTTTTATACGCATTTTAAATTTTTTTTAACATGGAATTTCTATTTTTAAACAATGTACGCGTACGTAAATAAATATATAACTTGTTAAAAAAATTTTAAAAAATGAAGCAGAAATTAGGCCTAATGTGGATAAGAATATTTAATTTTTGCAACTTTGCTTTCGTTATTATTATTGATGGTTTGCAATGATATTACACAGGAGAAAATTTATTAAAAAACTTTAAGTTGTGTCAATATTATTCCAGACGTCTTTTAATTAACAAAACCATCATATCTTTGTCAAAACAAGTGATGAATATTCTTTCGATCTTCAGTGTGAGGCTTAGAAGTAATTTTAAATTATGTATTCAAGTGTTAAACTTAATTTATTTTTCTATGATAACGACACACATGAAAAGATTGAAATACAAATTTCTTATTTAAAATAATTCTTTGTATGAAATGAAAGAAGCTATAAGAAATTCATCCAATTTTATAAAAAGGAAATTTTATAAAGCTAATTTTTTTAACAGTTTGCTTTTTAAATCCATTGTTTTATGAAATTTTCAATACAATTACACTAAATATAGAAATAATTTTTTAAAATTTATTTTTAAAATTATTTTTCAACTATGTTTTATTCAACTAAGAAAAAATTGGTTTTTGATATTGAAAAATAAGCAATATGTATATTCTAATATTTTCATGTATTGATAAAAATTACATTACACAAAAATAAACACTTGTGCCAGTTTATTAAACAGACTTTGCTATGTAGTCGGCTCGGTGGCTTCGAGGTAAGAAGCCCCCTCGTAAGCCCAAGATTCCGGGTTCGGTCCCGTTTAGAGTCGTTAGATATTCTTGATGCGAAAATCGTGGGCACCCATGTCATATGATTATGTGGCGCGTAAAAGATCTCTTTAGTATCAATTTGGCTCTGTATTCTCGGCAAAATTAATTTGCAACAACACTTAGCATCTGACGAGAGCTTAAATTAAAATTAACTCAAATTAGTGTGTTAAAATTAACTAATTTGCGTGTGCGTGCGCGTGTGTGCGTGCGTGCGTGTGTGTTCCTTGCATCTGGAAATAAATGGAGATATAAAAATTTTCTCATACATGATGCGTATATACACAACATATGAATGAATATATGCGGGCTTGTAAAAAGAGTTTCCAGAATAAAAAAGATTCTATCATGGTATTTCTCTCAAACCGATAATTTTCCCCAGATTTTCACTTTTCAAATGATTAACAAGTAAGGAGATTGGCTAATTTAGGCCACCAATGAGGAAAAGATTACTCGACTGGCCATTAAAGGCTTTACAGAATGTATTTCGAGACGAGATTAAGCTGACACCGTATAGAAAGTTCCTATAGCTAAGCTTATGAAGACACCGCACTGCGTCGTTCATTAGTCAGATAAAAGAAGTAATATTTTCGCCACAATGACGGAGGTTGCCGCTGAAAGCATTTATTGTTCGATAATGCCTCTAACTGTAACTGTATATTCTTGTAAATAGATTAGATTGATGGTTGAGTAGATTAGTTTTATTCCACATTTTCCAGAAGAACAGTTTGGATTGATTGATTTCGGTTTGTGAAGACAATGAAATTGATTTTATATTGCACATGAAATATTTTTCTACACATTTATTCAAGGGAAAATCACCTGCGAATACATTTGTAAAACTTTTTTTTTCAATACTACACTTTATATCTTGTTGCTTGATTTGAAATTTATCGAAAGACAGACTTTGCTAAAACTTTCCTTCAAATTTTGAATTCTTTTTTTAAGGATGACGAAATTTTATGTTGTTCAGTTTCACATACTACTTTCATAGACTAGTCTTGATATAATTCTTAATAATAAATGTAATTTTGCTTGTTTGTAAAAGTTTTTTTTTGTTTAACATTTATAAACCCCGCGCACCACGCAATGTATAACACGGGGGGATACAACACAAACATCCATGCCTTCTCCGGGATTCGAACCCAGCCCCTACGGCACCGCAGTCAGCTTCACTGACCACTATACCGGGTGGGCGGCTATAAAAGTATTTAGCAAGCGAAATTAAACTATAAACAATGCGTCGATTTTTTTAAAGTCAATGTATTTTTGGCACTTAGGTATTATCGCAACAATCACCAACTCTATTAATAGCTTGCCAAGTTGGCAACCCCGATTTCCTAAGTGGCGTACGTCCTGAATTGGCAACTAAGTACTTCATTTCATTTATGTCGTCAATAGGTTGAGATAATACGTGAGTACCGTATTTTTGGTACTTACGCACTATCGTTAAAATGCCATCGTTCAAGATAATTCGCCAAGTTGGCAACCCCGATTTCGCGTGTGTCCTACGCGCTGAATTGGCCATCATGTACCTCGTTTCATATAATGGTGCCAATACGGTCGCGATAACACGTAACTACCGTATTTTTTTTAACCTTTAGTAACCGAATCAAAGATATATGCATCATATCGAAGTTTTCATTTTGAAATATAAGTAAATTCGCAGGATAATTTGCCTAAAAATACTTATTTAATTTCAACTTTAAGGAATTAGCTAAACATTAAAAAAATTTTGCTGTTTTTTCCTCGCTTTGAACTTATACGGTATTTATGTATTAGCCTCACCTCTGCAAAAAAGGCGCCATGCGAATCGCGACTTGATATCAAAACAACCAAGATTCTAACGTGTTTTATATGAAAAAAACATCACACGCACAGTCAAATTTTGGTGGAAAATTTCGCGATTCGCGTGGCGCTAATTTCGCTGCAGTGAAGCTAATACGTAAGTACCGAACTCATTTACTTTTCACTTACCTTAATTTGTTTGAATTCGATTTAATCAATAAGAAATAAACCGAAGTGGTTGTATCCTTATTTTAATGGGCATTTATTGCCAACTTGGTGAATCTCTCCCTTTATTTATCGCCAACTTGGCAAATTACTTTTTAATACAGAAAAACGGGTACTTAAGTATTATCGCAATAATCGCCAACTCAATAAATGACTCGCCCAGTTAGCAACCCCAATTTCTTATGTACCGTACGCGCTGAATTGGCACCCATGTGCTTCGTTTCATATAATGTTGCCAATAGGTTGCGATAATACGTAAGTACCAAAAAAACAAGCTTTTGATGCAATTTGGCGTAATTTTTTTGCCTAACTCACCGATTTGATATTTTTTTATTAAAGTCACCTTCGAAAGCAATGCGATGACTATTGGCGACGAACCTCGCAACTTTGAACCAGTCGACGAGGGCCTGGCCGCTTCGTCATCGAAAGTGTGTGTTAACTAAACTAGAGCTTAACCAACTGATGCCTTAATCCTGCTCTATTTCATACCTAAGAAAAAAGATTTACACACTTTATTCTAAATTCTATAATTCCATTTTTTTATCTCAATGACAGAATATGAATTATATATAGAATGTATGATATCTCATAAACTTAGTCTTATGAAAAAAGAAAAAATATATACGAATATTCATTCACAATTTCGAAAATATTATCATGTGTTTTTCATTCCTTCAAAGTTGAGTCATCTATTTTTTCCTCCCATAAATTCTGCATAAAACGGCGGGATAAAAATCTCAGAGAAAGAGGAAAGATCTGCTGAATTTTCACAGACCGGAAAAATAGCTAAATCACGCGCAAGTGAAAGATGTAACATAAAACCGTTTCCATATTTCTCGACAGAACTTCAGTTTCACATCGGTTTAGAGAGAACAGGTATTTTTATTCAAACGTATTGCACGTTCCTTACGTGACTTTAGCACCGAAATTGCTTATTTCAGCATATAAAATCGATAGATCTTGAAGCATTCGACCGAATTTGAAAAGGCTTTTAGATTCCACTTCATAAACAGAGATTACTTTCCCCTTTTGAATCTAATTTGAAGAGCACTTAAAATACAAATGTTATGGAATGGAAAAAGAGAAGTATTTCAAAGTAACTAGGAATAAAGATCTGCGGTCTCGTCGCGTTATTTTTATTTTATTTAAGGGCCCAAAACGAGATCGTGATTATTTGAATTTATTGCAGTTCTAATCACGTCGCTGATAGGAAACCCGTTTTTGGTGAATGGAATAAAATACTGTGACGTCACACTCACATGATAAAGGCAATCGCATGTTCCCAGAAATCCGTTAATACGCTCTCTGTTGCCAACTTTCGTTTTTTTTCCAGATACTGTATTTTGAAAAGTGTATATATTTGTTGACAATATAATAAAGCACATAGGTTAACAAAATGCGCTTGATTTAAAGGTTTTCATTTAATATTGAGAAAAAAAATACAGTCGACTCTAGTTAATTCAAACCTTCGATAATACAAACCTCTCGCTCCTTCGAAGTATATGCTCAGCCCCTAGAAATCTCCTGATATTTCGAACTAAAACAATGCGTTTTGGTACACTCAATATTTCGAAATAAAATCTGCAGCTGATCAGACTACAACACGCGATAACTCTAATTTATTTTTAGTCCTTTACAATTCGAACATTCACTATCATGCAGAGTCCTGTAGCAAACAAGTTGGAGCTTACATGTTTTGTGTTGTATTGCTTCTGCGTTTCTACCCTGTAACTTAGCCCCTTTGATGACCATCAGTCTGCCACCTCTTCTTTGTGTTTACTGGTTTCTCAAGCAAAAAAGACACTTTTATTGCTTTCCTTCTTCAAGTGGACAAAAAACCGATCACACCTGTTGTCAGTTGCTCCTATCTTTCGCTTAACACGTGGCCTTGCTATACATGTGTTCAGAAAGGATGGTCGCCAATTGTGAAGAAGAGATGCGTAGATTTGTGTATTTTGCGTCGGAGTGGCATGACGATTTGAGACTCATCGACTTCGGCATGTAGCACCAAATAGGGCTTAGGCCGGACTGGATCCTGTCTTGAAGAACAAATGGTGTTGGGGACAGTGTCTGAGGTAACCTTTAACAGATTAAACAGATTTTTTGTCAAAAAGATTTAATTATGTGCAGTATGCATTCTTTAATAATTGTTTTTAATACATAAATGTGTGACGG
>BMAO01008446.1:0-16640 GCA_019973975.1 Trichonephila clavata | reverse complement strand
ATCACAGGAATCAAACTGTTTCAAAATCGTTCTACTGTGTGGCACGCTGAATCCTATTGGTAGATTGATCTGGCACGCCACAGCTAAAAGGTTGTCGATCCCTGCATAGGGGAAAATATGCCATTATTTCTTCATTTTTTGCCAAAAATTGCATTTAAGTAGTTTTTTACTGTAGTAAAATATTCTTAGACGATTTTATATGTTTATTGTTTTCAGTTGCACTAAATCTCAAAAAAAAAATTATTCATTTACACGCATTTTCAAAATCATGGTTCGGAACGTAATAGGTGCCTTAATTCACTGTTTCTGAACCACTGTGCCTCGTTACTTGTGTGCCGCTAAATTCTTGAAATGTGCTGTCAAATTTTTTTTTAAATTATTAATTATACTCTGAGAAAAAAATAATAAATCTGGAACCAAATTATTCGACAGTTTTATAGAAATGAACTATTCATTAAATTGTTATTAACCATTTGACTACACTAGAGAGAGATTTATTCATTACTTCCCAATTTAGACAAAAAAAAAAAAAAAAAAAAAAAAAAACTTGATTCACAGTTCGTAATGTATTTGTGTTAAGGGTATGAATAATCTGTGTATGAATTAACTTTGGATGAAGCGAAAGAACTAATTTTTTGCTTTGTAATAATCGAGATTTAATTTCAAAACTTTTGGAAGGATCAATTAGTTCTTTTTGGATTTAAATTAGAGACGATTATCCAATAACAGCCTAAAAAGCTTTAAAAATATTGTTACAATTTTCTAATTCTTATTTGTGTGAATTCGGATTTTCAGCATTAACAAACATAAAAATGAGAAAAAGTTCTTTTAAATGTAAAAGGGAGAGCAGCATTATCATTTTTGCGACCAAATATAAACGAAACTCTCAGAGTGAGTGAGTGAATATTTACGTCGCACTGTTCAGCTACACGGGGGCTTTTGGCGACGGTTCGTGTAATTTTGAACCAAGGTCAAGTGACGCGGACGACACCTGAGCTGAAACCCAATCTCCTAACTACCACAACAAAGGGAGGGCGTTTGAGCTCTCGACAGATTTAACGTTCCTCGCGCTCCTACATGGTGGGTCTTCAGTGGTACTGGGATCTAACTCATGACACGCTAGCCATGATCCGATGCCTTGACCACTTGGCTACCACGGCCACTGGTATCGAGCCAATCCACCAAATCGAGCTCAAATTTCACATTAAATGTATTCTTATAATTGATTTGTAATTAATTATTCATTAAACATTTCACTGTCTTCGTAGCGCATATTGTTTTATTTAGATTGGAAATTATTATTATAAATTATTTCATATAGTGCAGGGGTGGCCAACCCGCGGCACGCGTGACACAATGTGGCATGGCAGAGTCGTAACAGTGGCACGTGAAGACTTAATGAAATTTTTCTTAAAAATTCAATGAATAATAATAAATAATAATTTATTTTACAATTTTAATAAAAGATGTGGTTGTCTCAGACCAAAAAAAAAAACACCTTCAAAGCTTTAAATATACTTAATTTAATTGTTGTTGTCGTGTCCTTCCCGCAGGGGGGAAGAAATGAAAGTTGCCATTGCCTGAGAGACAGGTTTCACTTCTTAACGATAGATGGCGACACCACCTATTTCCACCTCCACAATTTTGGCATGGAACTGAAAGGGAGGGAAATATTATCCAGCCCCCTACACTCGTGGTTTCTGCTGCGACCGCCTAAACACTTTCGGACCCACTGATTTAACGAGCACGTACTCCGTCTAGACTCGGTGGTATTTAGTGGCATTGGGCATTAACCACTAGGCTACCCACGGCCCACTTTATTTAATTACAATAGAAATTTATTACATGAAGAGGATGCTCCTTCAGTGTTGTATAACTTGACTTTCCAAAGTCTTTTTCACTCTCGACATTGGGAAGCGTGTTTTAAGGTATCTGGAAATATACATTTAACTGCCCAGTGAGGTTTCGTTTCTCAAGAATGAAGGTTGGCTAAGGGACGCTATAATAATTCAAATTTAAGATCACTGGGAAAAGATTTTATTTTTCCTAACCCTAATTGATTATGTACCTTCTTTTCTGACAAGCTTTTGCTTTTTTTTTTGTCTCAGTTTTTGAAAAAAAAATCACATTTTACATTAATGCAGGAACTATCAACCAAAGTTAGTAGTGCTCCACACGGTGATAGATTTAAAATTTAGTATCCATTTTTTTTTTTTACAGAATTCATTCAGTGCTAGGTTTGATGACAATTAAGATGATTAAAAAATGATCTTTTTCACATTTTTTTAAAAAATTTATTTGCAAGTCACGTTAATTGTCATATACATGAAATCCAAATCTAAATTGTTGATCCACAGTAAAATACTGCATTGATAAGCCAACAAGAGGAACTTATTTCAAAACTGCAAGTGATCTGAATTATAATGAATTTTGGAAATTTGTACTGGCAAGCAATTTTCCAAATTTATACGATTTTAACTGTCAAATATTGTAAGTTTAGATCAGCATATGTTTGTGAAAAATTTTTTTCTATTATTTAAACATAAAATAAAAATACCTCTCAAAATTAACTGAACTGATTAAAAATAAAACACCTAAGGCTTTCATTAAAAATGTGCTCTTTTCGTAAAAATCCAAAACTAAGCCTATAAATTTCATCCTCCTCCCACACACACTTGTTTAAATTGTTGTGTTTGTTCGAAAAATAGGAAGTGGCACGCATGGTTATTTTTCATCAGACAGTGGCACTCTTCCCAAAAAGGTTGGCCACCCCTGATATAGTATATTATTGTTAAGTATAATTCTTTTAAAATTCTTTTATTGATAGTCTGTCACGAAATTTTGAAATTATTAATAGTGTATCGTAACAACAAAAAAAGGATTGAAAATCATTTATTTAATTATTTAACTTTTCATCTAAAAAAATAAACATTTTATTTTATAAAAATCATTACATTTTTTGTGTGTTAATTATTATTGAATGAATAAAAATTAAATAAAGTAGTAGCAGCTTTATTCAATTTGTGACGGATCTATACACGCCCTT
This sequence comes from Trichonephila clavata, assembly GCA_019973975.1. Taxonomy (NCBI): domain Eukaryota; kingdom Metazoa; phylum Arthropoda; class Arachnida; order Araneae; family Nephilidae; genus Trichonephila; species Trichonephila clavata. Next base: position 13,594 of record BMAO01008446.1, on the reverse strand, counting down.
CAACTAATTCTCTTGGAAAATCTTTGGGCTATCAATCACAACCAACCCTTTTGGAAGAAGGAACCGTAATATGCAGATTGGGTCAGTTATATGTAGTATGTTTTCTAGCTAGTGATATAGATAGACGGAGTTAAATGGAGATTGAAATATAGAGAATCTGACGACGAGGAAAGAAAGCTATCTATCAGGTACCTTTGAAGCATCAAAAATTCTGACCACTGTTCCGCCATTAGATCGGAACTCATCGCTATCAGTGGTGTTCTCGATCATGCTCTCAACTCTAATAAGGACACTATCTGGATCCTGACAGACAGCAGAAGCTCCATCCAATATTTGAAGAATTGGCCAAAGATCATGGACAGTACTGGTGTAGATATTATATCCAAATAGGCTAGGCTTGGTCAGAGGAAGCAAGTGTGTCCTCGATGGATACCATCGCACGTGGGTGTGCCTGGGAACGAGGAAGCTGATGAGCTGGCTGGTAGGGGTTCTGATCTCCCTAACCCAAGTTCCTCTGTCTTGAGCCATTCTGAAATTCATTCCCTCCGCAGAGTTAAAAGGAATCTGACTTGGCAAAAGCCTTCCGATCACCACTGATGCGCAGCTAAGAGTCCTGGTCTATCTTTACAGTGCAGGAGATCTAAAGCTCTTCAAACAGTCTTGGTGCGCCTTAGGAGTGGTTACCTGCTGGGTATGACCTTTGTGCAGGGGGTAAAGTCTTTCTTTACCTGTCCCTGCTTCTCCTTCTGGACAGCTGGAGCATTTCCCTGGGACAGCGTTGTTTGGAGATCAAGACCTGCTTGGTGACATCTTATGCAGAAAGGTTAAATAAACTTGGTGTAGGCTTTTCTGCTCCAAGGGGATTTGAAACAACAATAGTATATATTGATAGTGCGTTTCAGGCATTAAATAGACGAAGATATTTAAGTGACGATTGGTCACCATAGCTAAATTGTAACTCAAATATTAGAGTAGTGGATTGATCCCATAAAAGGAGTATCAATGTAATAGCATCTCGTGATTAATTACCGTACTGCTCATACTAGGAACATCTCTTCTTGTTGAATATTAGAATTGTGGCTGTTGATAATTTAAATGTTGAATAAATAGTTGAAAAGTATTATAGCGAGTCAACCTTCCTTTCCTCTCACACCTCTAGCCGGGGCCGAGAGCAGGTCACGTACGTTACAAATTTATTTCTTGGCTAATTTCATATAATCTATAGCTGCAAGTACATTTAATTTTAGAATATATTTAATTAAACAAACGTACCCAATCACTTTTGAAATCAGGAATAATATTTCTTGTTGAAATTCTCATCATTGCCTGCAAGTTGTGTCAGCCGACTTTATCTTCATTAAAAAAACACTTTGCACACAGATATATATGTTTACTCAAATACAGAGAAAATTTTCTGACTATTTAGTTTTCAAACTGTCTTGGCGGGTCTCAAAATAATTCATTGCGGGTTAGCAGTTACTCACCCCCGATCAAAAACATTGTTCGTAGAAAACAATGATAAAGTCCTTGCCATCAGGGACGTCTTATGGCATGGGCCAACTGGACCCAGGCCCGGAACCAGAACCCCCCTCGGTGGAGAACTCCTTTCGTTCTCGACTTTGTCTTGATAAGATCACGATCCAGATATTTTAATGGCCAAATATTCTAGTCCCAAGTGGGCCCAGTATCAAAATTCCTTGGGGGTCCCTTTTTGTAAATGGGAGCTTTGTTAATGGGACTATTGCAAACATTTTACGACTTATACATGTTGGGACCTCAGTAGCTCATCGTATCATTGATACTGCTGAAACAACAGTAGCTACGCGGCACTGCAAATAATATTTCTGTAAATATTCTCCGAAAAAACCCCCAGAGAATTTCAAACTGCATGTCAATTGGCAAAAGTGGTAAGATTGTATTATTATGTGGTGACCGTTGTCCATGTCTAGGCCTTGGACTAATTCCATAAACAATCATTCAACTTATTTAGCCCGAATGTGGCCAACGGTCGAGCACGTTTGTGCTTAGGTTTTTGAGATAGTGAGACGTGGACATTTATTTGTTTCAAATGACCGTTTGAACGAGCATTTGACAATACATACTATATACTGTCTACTTTTAAAGGTCACAGGTAGGACCTACTTTTGCATAAGGGCCTAGGGTCTCAAAAATTCTTATGATTTTTCTGGGCCCAGGCCTTCAAAGAATCTTAAGTTAGTTATTAGAGTACATCCTCACGCATTCTTCCACTAACCGCTGAACCTACGTAACAAAGGAAAAGCCGCATTCTATTTTGAAAAAAAACCACACAACGTACCAAAATAGTTTCCTCCTTTCTTTGCGGAAGAGAAGGCAGTGAGATAATATGTGTTCAGAAATTCCAGTGGTAACCTACCATTCCAATCGTAAATAATATTTTTTAAAATCAAAAGTAAAAAGTATTATATAGTTAAAAAAATAAACTTCACTAAAAAAAAAAAAAACGTTTCTTAAAAATTGTGAAAGGAAAATATTATACAATTTGAAATATTCGCAGCAATTTTTTTTATGTCGCTAGAAATGGAAGTGATTGTTCCTTAATAATTTATTAGATTTTGCATTCGAATTTTTCAATTAAAAAATCACGAGCTTGACCGAAAAGCCGTACTTTGTTTACTTGTAGTCTAAAAAAACTGTATAATTTGGATCTTTTTTTTTTTTTAAATTGAGTTACTTCAAAGTCGAAAACTTTTAACTCAGCGTTCACTGAAGTCTCAAAAGTCATGGGATATATCAGTCTGGTCCAGATCTCCTGTAATGTTGCGTGGAAAATTGATTTGTTTTTAATTTACGTACTCTGAAGCAATACGGAAGCTATTGGCGACGGACCTCGTAATTTTGAATTATGGTCAAGCAGTAGCGGACACAGAAACTTTCAAGAGGGGGGGGCAGGGTTCGAAAGTCCATTATTATCGTATCATGCTCCAATACACTGCCCAACATATTCTTTTGATTTTGGCGATTTTCGGGGGAAAACAGTAAAGAAATAATTATTGAATGTGAATAATTAGCATGAAAAAATTTATTTTTTATAACGAACATTTAAATTTTACGCCTATATATATAGAATTATAATCAATCAAAAAAATTAAGGGCTTTGGGGGTCCAGACCCAGGGACGCCCCCCCCCCTTGTGTGCGCCACTGTGGTTAAGTAATGAGGACTACATCTTATCTGGAACTCTTTAAACTACCAAGCCATCCCAGCAATAGGACTTTAAGCCTCAACAGATTTAACGAGAATTAGCCTCTCTAAGCGATGGATCTTCAGTTGCCCTAGATGACAACTTGACAACGCTGATCACTATTTCGGGACCATCCTCGGCTACTGTGGCCACACATCACGTGTGAAATATATAAATGGGTAGCAAGGACGTCTTAAGGCATGGATCAGTTGAACCTGAGCTCAGGGCTTGGATACAATAGGGGCCTTGTCTCGTTTTTGATGCAGCCTTAATGAGATCATGATTCGAATAGTTTCTACGGTCAAATGTTTTTACCGGTTGTATTCACCGAAAAACTAGGAATTTCGAACGACCTGTCAACTGGCTACGTATGATGACCATCGTCAGTGCCAGTTTAAGCTCATTTCGGGCCGGGTGCAGAAGATCTGCTATCCTTTGGCCCTGGTGGATCGAAATTTATAGTAAAATCTGGTTTAGTTCAGCTTATCCGGGCCCTTTAAGTCCCTTTCGAACCCCTTAAGTCCCTTCCGGACCCCCTAAGTGCTCTCTCCAAGTGCCCAGTGGATAAACCGGCATCTGACCATGATCTTCTACCATACATCATTGTTTCTCATTCAGTCAATAGGCGACAGTTTGTCGAGCCGAATTGGGCAATTGTAAATCATGCACATTTATTTGTTTCGGGTTATTATTTGCATGAGTATTTGACAACGTATTCTATGTATTGTCAACTTTTAAAGGGTCATAGGTGGGACCTATATTTGTGTGGGAGGTCGAGGACCTCCTTTTGCGTAGGGGCTCAGGGCCTCAAGAAGTTTTAAGACGTCCCTAATGGGTATTATATTATTGTCGAGGCTTTCAATTTTATTCAAGTGTGTCATATGAAAGTTTTCTGCCGCGATTATAAATGCACGACACGGATTAACGGATTTCGATCATGAAATGGTATTTGAAGTAAGACATTATTATTATGAAACTCAACATATACATTAATCGATCAACAGGGTCAAGTGTATGCCAAGAATTTATAATTTTAGGCGTTACTTCCCACCATGGACAACATTATGGCCAACCTTATCTATTTAAGCCGGTTTCACATGAGTCAACTTATTTCCTGTCACTACTTTAGTGTGAAGAGGGGAGAGAAATTCTTTCACATGCGGACACAAAGTTGACCGCCTAGGGATCTGGATCAGCCCTCAAAAGCCCTTGAGTTTTTTTTCAATTAATGATAATCCTACATATATATAACGTAAAATTTAATTAAGTACTTGTAATTAACAATTTATTTTATTAATTAATGCTAATTATTGATTCAATAATCTATTTTTGACTGTTTTTTTAAACAAAATTGACAAAATCAGAAGAATCAATTGGTGTTGCTTGAAGTATGATACAGTTGGGGGACTTTCGACCATAGACCCCACCTCCTTCGAAAAATTTGTGTGTGTGCTATTGGGAAGTGCCATAGTGAAGTTCCCAATAATGACGAGCAAAGACATCAGTACAAAATAAACAGTGTTGCAAGTACGAAACAATGCGTCAAACCTTAATCAGTGTGAGATATACGATGGAAAAAATGGTTCTAGGAAAAATTCGAATTAACGAATATTTAGTTCGTTAATTCGGGGTTATTAGTTATATCGGTGTCTTAACAAAGTACTGATTTTTGTGCACTTAACTTTTGGAAATTTTATACTAAGCAACTACTCAAAAAATATTCATAGGTAGATACTACACACTTTTTATTCGACAACTAAAAACTCTATTAGTGAATTATTATGCCTCAGTTAATTAGAAAATTCAAAATACTGACAAACAGATGTTTGACAATCATTTTGATTCCTGACTCGTAAAAGTTATTTTTATGTGGAGAAGAAAATAAATGCTGCGTCGTTTAAATCATGTTGCATTAGATATGTTTACACAGTTTCCAAACAATGTAAAACTTTAGAAAATGCAACAGTTTTGATAGAAGTTTCTGAAAAGAATTTCTTTTCCTATTCAAAATTGACAAGATAGGTTACTCTAGTGACTCATCTGTTCCTGTAAAATCTAATAACGGTCCTCGCCCTTTCCCGTCGAAATTTGCTGCTTACACAAGAAAAGTCTTTTTTTTCCGGACAAAAAGGATATGTCATTCGAAAAAAATCTAACTTTTTCTAATACAAACAAATAAAAACATTTTTCTTTCGACTATTGAAATTATGCATTAAATCGGGATTTATCATTCGTTAAATAGGGTTTTTTTTTGCCTTTATTTTTAATCGGGAAAGATAAAAGTTCATTAAATAGGAATTCGGTAAGTCGAGGTCCCATTGTAAAATATATTAAAAACAAAATAAATATATGTGTCTCATCAAAATATTTTACTGCATTAAATAATATGTAATGCAAATTCAAACTGCCAGTGCCGTACCAAGCCATATTTTGAAAATGATGTCTCTCTGTAATAAAATAATGCAGCAAATTGTAGAACCAGAACACGAGAGAAGAAAGACGGTATTTAGAAGTCTTTTCCATTCATGTTATCGAGCATTGTGATCAAGAATTGTGACCATCGATGTCTTGACAACTCGTGACTCGACTATGATTACGTTGTGGCTCAGTGAATAGCTTGTTTAGTTGGAGATTTTTCGGATGTGATAAAAAAAATACGTACAGCTCAACTTCACAATAAACCGACCGAAATGTAGCTGCACAAAGCGAGAGGTCAATCGCTTAAAAAAATGCATGTGTTTTATGTTTTACATGTCTTTGCTCGAATGAAACAGCAGGGGCTAGGCAAAAAGTTAATTAACGATGTCCAAACTCATTCTTTGATTTATAGTTATAACAACAATTATTATTAATAACACATTTCCTTTAATAAATTAGTTAATGATATAATTAGCTTCAAATTTATCTAAATTGTTAATATGTGTTATATATCACACATATATATACGAAGTAGGGTTCAAAAGCTACCGGATTGAGTCTATAACCGCGCTTCTCAAACCGTGGGGCGTGCCCCACTAGGGGGGAGTAATAACTCTACGAGGGGGTCACGAGCATATTGAAAAGTCTAAAACAAAAGATTATTTAATAAAATTAGTTATTTGCTGAAAGTAAACAAACAAAATATATAATTCTGCCATAATAAGAAATAAATACACATTTGCACTTATATAATACACCTACAAATGTATCATTACTGCCCACAATGTATTTATAGTTAATTTAATTATACTAAGTTAAGAACAAGTTTAATAATTACTAGTGACCCCATGGGCTCGTCCCATATATAAAATTACATACAAAAATTAACGCTGATCTTGATAATTTGTACGATTTATAATTAATCTGTTTGGCTTGGATGCTCTCGGCAAAATTAAATCCTAGAACAGGTTCGCATCGTCAAGAGCTCAGATGCCTCCCTCTGTGGAGGAAACTGGGCGTCAAAATTGCTTGCTGTAATTGGTATCGCCTTTATGGTGCAGCGCTAAAAAGTGATACCAGCTCCTGGGGAATGTACTAGGTCTGCAAAGGTTTAAAATACCAACGCGCAGCTCCATTGGAAAAAAAAATAATTAATCCCTTAACTGCCGATTAAAAGATACGTGATTCACTCCCCAATGCCACCGTTTTTGACAATGTTTGTGATGTATTAGGGGGAAGGGGATGAAAAGGAATAAATAAGCAAATCCTCTGAAATAAATAAATCCTTCGCAAACTCTGTCAAGGTCTTTTTATTGCATTCCAATGCCTTCGGAACAATTTTGCGAATATCAGGGCACAGAAAAGATCGTACTTAGGAAAGACATATATATATCTGGGGCAATTAACGCTTTGACTGAGGGAGTTAAAATGGTATTGTAGCTTTAGCGTTAAAGTATAGTATTATTGAATTCAATCAGTGGTGCACACAAGGGGCCCCAAAGCCCTTGAGTTTTTTTCGATTGATGATAATCCTATATATATATAACGTAAAATTTAATTAAGTACTTGCAATTAACAATTTATTTTATTAATTAATGGTAATTATTAATTCAATATTTTTTTTTACTATTTTTTGTGAACAAAATCGACAAAATCAGAAGAATCAATTGGTGTCGTCTTGAGGTATGATACGAGTTGGGGACTTCCGGCCTTGGACTCCCCCCTTGAAAATTTTTTGTGTGCGCTACTGAATTCAATACACTGTTATTGTATGGAAAGGATAAGAGGGGGCGTGATAAAAATTATGATTGAGTATTAGGGCGTAATTATTGAAAGTTTGAGAGAAGCACTGGTCTATAACTCAAAAAAATACATTTTTGTCATCGCTTGTAAAGGACATCGAAACATTTCTGGAATTCATTTTTAACCATGTCCTTTAATTCAGCCGGTGGTGCATGTTAAGATCCTTAGTCAGTATCTGTTGACATGTGATGGAGGATATCCCAACTGATTCTGCCATTGTTCTTACCTGCCGTCGCAGAAACCTTTTCGATGTTTTCAGCGTATTGGAAGTCTAAAGACGGCCAGATCGTTTGTCAACTTCGATACTTCTCTTGCCTTATCTGAAACGCCCATGCCACTCAAAAGCGTGCGTTCGCGATAATGTATCACAGCCTTACACATGCATCCAAATTTCGTTCGTCTCCGTTGCAATTTTTCCCGAATGAACACAAAATTTGATATTCATTCTCTGCTCATTAAACCCAATTTCTTTCAATCGCCGACTACTAAATGCATCCGTCTACAAAATACGAAGCCACGTTGAGCCACCAATCCCATGATTTTGAATAAACGTTTTTTAGAGAAAGGGAAGAACGCAATAACACATAAATGTTATTGTATTCGCTCTACTGCAAAAATGTTCCACATTATAGGCTCAGCCCGGGGAACTTTTAATTCATACTTCATACCCCTCGCATATATATATATATATATAACCAGATTTGCTAGCTATAAATTTCGACCCGCCGTTATCTAGGGGGCCTTTATATCTTCTGCACCCAAGGCAAGAAATGAGCTTAAATCACCACTTATATATATATAAATTTCAATTCTTTTCAGTTTTGATCCTGTTTGTTCATCTCTCTCTTTTACAGAAATTTTTACTATATATATATATATATATATACATATACACATACAGTGAACGTCATAAGTGTTCGTACACAGTCATTATTTATTGTTTTTAAGTAAATTTAAAGATAAAAGAAATAATTTTCTAATTATGCTCTGAAACAATCATGGTTACAGTTGGTTGGGAAATTAAGTTCCACACAATCTTTCCTTCTTTAACCCTTATTTCAAATTATTAATCTCTTCTTTGCCATATTTTTGGGTCAAATATTTTTTCCACTTAAAATGCTTCAAGGGCACAAAACAAAGGACTTGGCAAAAATTATTTTCTGAGATAGCCAGTATAGTAACCTTGCAGCAGAAAGGTAATCGTAATGGGTTGCCAGAAAAAATCAGAGCAAGAAAATAAAATCGATCATTGTTGTATTGTTTTACGTTTTATTAAAATGTGAATTCCCCTGTTTAAAACTTTTAACGTGATCCACAAAAAGTTAATATATATATACAGGTACAGGCACTCAAAAGTGCTCGTACATTTGCAATTTTCTATGAAATTTAATGTTTTCGATTATTAAAAATGAATTTATCGAAAATTGCAATTTTTTTATATCTGCAACTTGTTCTGATTCGAATAACATAACCAATTTTCAAAACATGGTATAATTATTATATTTAAAAATTAATAATAAAAAAACTACTAAAAAATTACGCGACAAAAGTTTTCATACACTTAAAAAAAATCTCAACATAGCTTTAAATATTTGTATTTCTTTCTTAATTCAGTACTTAGTGGGATATCTTTTAGCGACCACAACAATTACCACAATAATACCACAACAATTTGTAAATGTTTTGGAATAAGTTTCATTCTTCCTTCCTTCTACAGTGGCTCGACAGCCCAGGGTGGGCCTTGGCCTTCTCAAGAAGCCTTTTCCAGGCCAGCCTTCATCCTGCGAGTGTTCTCCAATTTTTAGTTTTCAAAATAAGGAGATCTAGGCCAGTGATACATCTTAGATTTGACCTGCCTTTTCTCCGTGTGCCAATTGGTTGGACATTGAAGGTTCTTTTAGTATAAATTTGATCAGTTTTTATAATTTCTGCATCATTGTTCCTCCATTCTTCTGTGATCATTGTTTTTACGTTACATAAATTTATTTTTATCCGTCATGTTTTCTTACTTCAAATTCTCACCAAATATGTTTTACTGTGTTTAAATGAGGTGATTTAAGAAGTGTTTTCAGAATGGGGAGGGAGGGGGTACGGTAACAGAGGCGTACCGTGAGAGCAGTGTGCTTGGAGTCATTATTTTGTTAAAAAATATTGTCTCCTATAACCAAAATTTTTGACGGATAATTTCAAATTGCTCTTTAAAACATTTAAATAGCGCTCATGATTCACAATACCATAAAAAAATACCAAATTACCTAATCCAGAAGATGATTAACACCCTCACACAAGAACACCTCTTCCACGCTTCACTGTTCCAACTAAATTCTTGGAAGTTTCAGAAAATTCAACGTTGACAACAATGTGGTTGGGATGATAGCAAATTCAACATTTTTGATTCCGACGGAAATATTATAGATTGGAAAAGAAAAAATGAGGAATTCCTAAGAATTTAATTGGAACAGTGAAGCATGATGGTGAAGTTGTTCTTGTGTGAGGGTGTAAATCTGCTTCAAGATTAGATAATATGGTATTTTTTGGTGGCATTGTGAATAATGAGCTGTATTTAAATCTTTCAATGAACACCTTGCCTCTACCCGCAAAAAATTTGGGTATAGAAATTGTGACTTCATTTTTCAACAACATAATGACCCCAAGCGCACTGCTCTCAACGTACATCTCTAGTGTCTCTATAACTGTTCCCAAATTCTGAAAATACCTTCTAAATGACCTGATTTTTGTCCAGTAAAACATATTTGGTGAGAATTTGAATTTAAAGAAAGAAAAAAAAAACACGACGTATATAAAAACAAAGTGTGAAGTAAAAACAATGATCACAAAAGAATGGAGGAGCATCCATGCAAAAAATTTCACAAAAAATGATGAAATCTATATATATATATATATATATACCAAGACATTTATAAGTTCTTGCGGACGCTAAAAAATATCTCACTTACTAAATTAAAAAGAAATACAAATATTTAAAGCTATTTTGAGATTTTTTAATTGTACAAAGACTTTTGTTGCGTAATTTTTTAGTCTTTTTGATTATTAATTTTTAAAAATAATAATTATACTATGTTTAAAAATTGATTATGTTATTTAAAGAAGAACTAGTTTCAGAAAATATAAAAAAAAATAACAATTCCAATAAATTAATTTTTATTAGTCGAAAACATTAAATTGTATAGAAAACTGCTAGTGTGTACGAACACTTTTGAGCGCCACTATAAAAACACTACTCTTATTGGGTATCAAATGAAAACTTTTAAACGTGAATTCACACTTTAATATAATAAAACGTAAAACAATATATTTCAATGCCAAACAATTGGTTTTATTTTCTTGCTCTGATGTTTACATTGCAACCCATTACGATTACTTTTCGTTGCAAGGTTACTATATTGGCGATCTCAGCACATAATTCTCGCCAAATCTTTTGTTTTATGCGAACATTTTAAGAGAAAAAATTATTTGACAGCATGATATATATATAATACTAGCTGTTACCCGCCCGCTTCGCTGGGTATTTCATGATGTTTTATAAATTTTTACTGCTTATATATATGTATAAATTATTGATATCGAAGCATTAAGAATTCGATTGTATTGAAAATATACTTATAATTTTAACTGTCGCAAAAAAAAGGGCAGAACTCATCTAATTTGTATTTTCTAAAAATCTCTAAAATTGAAGTATAGAATGATGTTTGCTCTTTCGTAACCCCAAAAACCAAGTGGATTCCCGCAAAACCAATTTTTGGTGGATCTCTACTCCGTAAATTGAACATGCAAGCCAAATTTCAAGTCTAAATCTAACAGAAAAAAAGAAGTTTTACTATCAATATCCACGTAATCCCGTTGAGAGCCGTTTTCCAAAATAACCGCTCTTAGAGGATTTCAATTCAACACAAAAAAAATCCAAACCAAATTTCATTATTATAGTCCTTGTAGCTCGAAAAAAGTAATTTTTTTTGTCAATACGTCCCAGTAAACCCCTGCACCCCCCTAAGAACTTGATTTGCTTAAAATACATTCTTAGTGGATCTCTATTCAACAAAAGAAACATGCTTAACAAATTTCAAGTATATGGGTCTAACAATTAAAAACATTAATTTTTTTCTGTAACTCCTCTTGACCCCTCGCAAACATCCTTAGGGGTCAATTTTCGTTTCACTCTTTGTTAGAGGAACTCTATTCCATGAAAGGAAACATGCCTACCAATTTTCAAGCAGGATGATCAAATAGTTTAAAAATGGAAATGTTTATCGATTACGCCTCTTAAACTCCCGAAATTAAACTTGGTAGTTGATATTCGCAAAACCCATTTTGTAGCGGTTCTCTACTTTACGAAAGGAATCTGCTTATCAAATTTCAAGACTGTACATCTAACAGTTTAAAAATGGGGATAATTGTCTATAACGCCACTTGAGCCCCCGCAACGCCACTTCTGTGTCTGTTTTCACAAAACCCATTTTGTAGGGGAATTGCACTCTATGAAAGGAATCTGCTTAGCAAAATTTGAAGACTGTGCGTCCAATTAATTAAAAATGCAAAAAAATTATCAATAACGCCCCTTGAACCCCCGCAACGCCACCTAGGGGTCAATTTTCACAAAACATATTTTGTAGTGTATTTCTATCCTATGAGAGGAATCTGCTTACCAAATTTCAAGACTGTGAGTCTAATGGTTTAAAAATAGAAACAATTATTTATATCTGCCTTAACCCCCTGCAACACCCTTGGGTGTCAATTTTCTCCAAACCCGTTTTGTAGCGGATATTTACTCCATGAAAGAAACATTTCTACCAATTTTCAAGCAGCTAGGTCAAGTAGTTTAAAAACGAAAATATTTATCTATTACGCACTTATACCCCGCAACGCCACTTAGAAGTCTGTTTTCACAAAACCTTCTTATAGCTGACTCTATTAAATAAATCTATTATCAAATATAAAGACTGTGCGTCTAATAGTTTAAAAATGGAAATAATTATCTGTAACGCCCCTTAAGTCCCGCAACGCCACTTGGGCAATTTTCACGAAACCCATTTTGTAGCGTATCACTACCCTATGAGAGGAATCTGCTTACTAAGTTTCAAGACTGTACGTCTAATAACTTAAAAATCGGAATTTATAACGCCCCTTAAACCACCACCCCCGCAACACCCCTTGGGGTCAATTTCCCCCAAATATGTTTTGTAGCGGATATTTACTCCATGAAAGAAACATTCCTACCAATTTTCAAGCAGGTAGGTCAAGTAGTTTAAAAACGAATATATTTATTTATTACGCCACTTAAACCCCTGCAACATCACTTAGAGGACAGTTTTCACAAAACTTTCTTATAGCTGATCTCTACTCTATTAAATAAATCTATTTATCAAATATAAAGACTGTGCGTCTAATAGTTTAAAAATAGAAATAATTATCTATAACGCCCCTTAAGTCCCGCAACGCCACTTGGGGGCAATTTACACGAAAACCCATTTTGTAGCGTATCTCTACCCTATGAATAGGAATCTGCTTACTAAGTTTCAAGACTGTACGTCTAGTAACTTAAAAATCGGAATTTATAACGCCCCTTAAACCCTCCGCCCCCGCAACACCCCTTGTGGGTCAATTTTCCCAAAACCCATTTTGTAGCGGATATTTACTCCAGGAAAGCAACTTACCTACTAATTTTCAAGCAGGTAGGTGAAGTAGTTTAAAAAACGGATATATTTATCTATTACGCCTCTTAATCCCCCACAACGCCACTTAGAAGTCTGTTTCACAAAACCTGTTTTGTAACTGATCATTATTCTACGAAAGGAATCTATTTATCAAATTTAAAGACAGTGCGTCAAATAGTTTAAAAATTGAAATAATTATCTATAACGCCCCCTAAGCCCTGCAACGCCACTTGGGGGTCGATTTTCACCAAACTCATTGTGTAGCGGATCTGTACTCTCTGAAAGGAATCTGCTTACCCAATTTCAAGATTGTACATCAAGTAGTTTGAACATGGAAGCAATTATTTATATCGCCCCTTAACCCCCGTAACGCCCCTTGCGTTTCGAATTTCGGAAAATCCGTTCTTAGCTGACGTCTACTCTATGAAAGGAATATGTGTACCAAATTTCAAGTCTGTAGGTTGAATAGTTCCGGAGAT